>OW569404.1:92025568-92187998 GCA_937654795.1 Cistogaster globosa
ACATGATCTAGGAAAAACAAGTGCCTTTAAAGTAATTCAATTTCTTGGGATAAAACTAAAAAAATTCTTGGCATTTTATTCGCTGTATTTGAAAGTTTTTAAAAAATTGGTAACACTGACTAAAAGTAATTGATGAAATACTATATACAAATTAACTAAAGGTTCTAAGTTTTTTATAAAATATTCCTTCTTACCTGATGTCAGACACCATTATACATTGTAAGGGGTATTTTCTTAAAGCCGATAGAACTTTAAATTGTAAAAAATACACCAAAAATTAGATTGTAATGAAGAATTTTTTTATACGAAAGATCAGAAAATGGCACTAACATTTAAAAATGATTTCGGGCAAATGTCCACCGAGGCTGCTCATGACCAAACGCATTATGGACTTCAAATTTTGGGTCATTTTTTCAAGTACTGCTAATCATGGAGCGTTAACGATCTCAATTGACCGTAACGTGTGATACGGCTTCATTTTTAAAGAAATAAGGTCCGATGATGCCGCCAGCGTGTAAGCCACACCAAACAGTACAATTTTATGGATTCAATGGAGTCTGTAGGGTATATTGTAGATTATTCTCACTCCATGTGCGGTAATTTTGCCTATTAACGAACCCGTTAAGCCATAAATGAGCCTCATCTCTGAACGCAATTTGGCGATAAAATAACGTGTCAGTTACTAACTGCTCTAGAGCCCAATCGGCGAAAGAACGACGCATGTTATGGTCTCGTGGCTTTAAGTCCTGCACTAGCTGGATCTTATACGGGTATAGGCCAAAAACATTTTTTAAGTAGGGACGGACAGAGCCACAATTCCTGCGACCGATGACTAATCGATAAATTTGGATCTTCTTTCACACTTTCGTTTACAGTATCGATGTTCTCTTTCTCAGTTACATTCCGTCGACGTGTTGGTGTTATTGCATCCTATAGAGAGTATGTGGTACGAAATCTATCCACAGTTCGACGGGTGGCTTGCTTAAACGGACGATTATGTGCACTATCAAGACCACGATGTCGTCTATAAGTTGCTCGAATTGATGACTGACTTTCAAAGTAAACTTGGATGATTTGATAGCGTTGTTCAAGCGTGAGTCTATTCATAATGATTTGCCAGAGTTTACTGAAAAAAATAAGAAAAAATTTTTCATAGAAATAAAATATTTTATAATTTAAAGTTCTATCAGGCTTAAAAAACACCCGATAGCAATAATTCCTTAAAGAGAATTCCGGAAGTTCCTATTTTCTAGAAAAATTACAGATTGCCTGGATGTTCCTAAGAAGGTTCCTTTATGGTTCATCGACCTGGCAAAATATTCCTATGATATTCAATGTTATGGGGGTTTATCTATAGTGAGGTAGACAAAAACCTCTTTTATTAATTTTTGGAAAAAAAATAGCAGTAGAGCTTCCAAAGGGTTTTTAGCACGACTACTTTTTTCATAGCTGTATGTCATCTTTAGGTCGTTATGATTCACTTTTTTATTTTGTTTTTCTGTTCTATTTCCTTTCTTCTTAAAGTGTCTCATAGTTTTTACTATCGATTAGTTGGTGTAAGCAGTGTTTACGTTTTACCTTTTATCTTTTTTCTTTAAAACAAAATACAAACAATTAGTTTGTGTGAGTTTTCCTATAAAGATGGGAAAATGGAAGTATTGATTAATTTATTTTGCAATAACAAAATATAGACATGCTTAAACATTTGTAAAATAGCCGGTAACACGGAATTTGTCTGCTTAATTATTAACTAAATAAAAATGTCAGTAAAATAAAACGGTAGCACTTTTGCTTTGTTTGATTTTCTATTTTGTACTCAAAAAATTTTTTTTCATTTCGTAAATGAATTAAAATTAAGTTTTCGGCTTAGGTTTATTTTAAATTCAACTCCTAAAAAGTTTTAGAAAGAAAAATTATTAACAAATGTGTGTAACTGGACGTTTTCCAAAAAAAAACATGAAAAATTAAATGCCAGCAAAATTAAATGCAGCATTTTCTGGATCCTTTATGTATATTGTAAAAATCGTAATTGACAGCACTGCTCGCAAATACATTTTTCGGATTATTGCCATGAATGCAGTGCGTTGTAAAAGTTTCTGTAAAAAAAAACTTTATAAGTAAGATTCGTATTTAAGTTTTTATTTGTATCGCAAATGCATAATTTCTTAATATGCAGAATATATTTATTTATTTCGCTTAAGTTACTTTTTAGTTTCTAAATTTTTATTAAGAAAACAAAAATTATTTACTAATTTTATAAAAAAGACGACAGAAAAAATTAGACACCAATTTAAAGTAATGCAGCATTTTCTGGATCGGTACATCCGTCATCAGAGTTCAACGGTGTTATTAAATAATATGAGAGGATTGTTACCACAACAAAAATATAACATTTTTTTTACAATAAGAAGACACAACAAATAGCAAAATATCTATTAAATGCCTTGACTTGTGAAAGCATAAAAGAGGCAACAATTGTCCCACTCAGAGTACAAATATAAAAAAAACGATATTTAAAGTATCTGCTTCTTTACACATTCAGTCACTGTAGTGACCAGAGTGCATTTTTATTTGTTCTTTAACTAAAATAAAACGTACTGGCAACAGTTCTAGTACTATTATACCGGTAAAATTGGGAGCTTTCACATTTCTCTATTTTCTCTAGAAAATGACATATTTTTTTTTTAAATAAAAACTATTCTATATTTGAATCAAGGTTCTAAGGGACCTCTCCACAAAATGTTATTCAAATCTATCCGGCAGTTTTAACGTGATGCGAACACAGACAAACAGGCAGATAAAAATTTAAATAACAGGTTTCAAATTTTCAAAAACTATTTCATGTACATAAAAGACCCCCTTACTGTTTTATTATATATATAGATGACCCAAATACACCTAATTCTGTTTTTACACGGTCCTTTTTTATACGGTTTTGATTTAACACGGTTTAGATAATGAACATTTTATACTTTTTACATGATTTTTTTAAATTAATCACGATTAAAAGTTTTTGGGCTTAAATTTTTCGTTGAATCCATTTTTCGTGGATATAAGTATATTTACAGCTGAGATTAATTGTAAATAGCACAAATTCAGAGGTTTATCCTTTTTGTGGATAAAAGCAAATTTATGATCAGATCAACCGAAATGTATTAACATTTTGTTTTGTAAAAAAATTTTTAATTTCAATTTACTTGAACCGTGCTTGACTCCCTTAAGTATAATATTCTCATGAAAGAATATTTATAACTGCAAACCGAAATATATTACTGCGGAAAAAGCATATGCATATGGTAATTTCGCAACTGCTCATATACCTCATCAGTCGATTCTACCCAAATTTTGTATAGAAAACCTAAGAGTCTTATATCAAAAGCAAAATTGATTAAACGAGAACTACATTGAATCATCAAAGCAAAAAGATAATAAAAACCTTTAAAACAAAAACACAGCAAACATTCGATAACTATTTTTATTCTTTCTTACATTTTTCTGCATAAGGGTTTCCTTTGTAAACCATTCATATGCATTTAAAAGACTTATTGAAAAAATAAAAATTAAAAACAATTTTTACAATAAAGCAATGCACAGTGGGGCAGAATAAGAATATTAAAAAAAAAAAACTCAGCCATTTGTAAACGGCTAGGCCGATTGATCCATGGCATGAGCATAGCAGAGGAGTATTCAAGCTTAAGTTTTGAAGCTGGGTATCATACACTTTCCAGTGATTGCGCTATGTGGTCTCAAAAGTGGGTACCTCGCACCTGGTAAAATTTCCAACGCTTAGCGTTTCTTTAATTTGTATGTGATTTATAAAAATTATACATTGTCCAAAAGGGCTCATCGATACATACAAAATGGCGCTTAAATCTGCATGTCTATGTTAAAAATGATGAGTTAAAAGCATTTTAAAATTAAAATTTTTGATTTTTCGATACCCTGGCTAAGTTTTTTTCAAAATACTGGATACAATTTTCAGCAAATTTATCTGAAATTTTTTTTTTCATAGTAAGCGAGAAAAACTGTAAATATTCTAGAAGAAATTTGAAGATTATATCTTTTGCGGCTTAAAAATTAAACGATTTTTAATTTGGAAATCCAAAATTATCGCATTTTGGTGTATCAACGGCCACTATTCAAATTTTTTAAATAACAAAAAAATTTTAAGAAATATATAAAAATTTTATATTTCAGTTTAAGCTAACAATATGTGCGTACGCTTAAACCAAATTTTGTATCAAATTGATCAGTCCTGTAGAATATAGAACTGCTTCAATTTGACGTATTTTACATCGAAATTTTGACTTTACGCTATATTTTCTAAAATACCAAAGCTGGGATCGGAAAAAGTAGACTACTACTAAAAAGCTATAGATACTCCGAAATGCTGATGAAGGTATTTCGTGAGCCCAAGTCTATATGTGGACTTTTTAGGCAAAAGAGAAAAAAAGTCCCATTTTCGGATTTTTGGTCTTTAATTTGGGAATTGTGAAATTTGCTTTACCTTAATGCTGATGATGTTTTGCCACTTAATTTTGGTTGACCATATACACAAGCATAGAAAATTTTATTTTATTTGCTTAATTTATAAAAATTTTATTGAATATTTAATATTTCTATTTTTATCAAATTGGACCGGACTGTTTTTACAATAATTTTTCGAAATTTTCGGAAATCTGAAATAAATATAAAAATTGTGTTCTATTATTTCAACTTTTTTATATATATGAATGTAGATGATACAATTTCCTATCAAATAAACAAGGATTCACCTTAATATTATTCTTGCGAGTAAAACTACGCGTTCTTAAATATAAGTGTTCCAATATCCTTTTATTAATTTATGTTACGGAGGAAAATGGCTTACCAAGAGGCATATCAAAAATTAACAATCTTTTTCAAAACTTCAGATAAAAATGAGCTTTTTTTCGTTGATTTTTTATTTACGAAAATAACTTAAAAGTATTTTTTTCGCAAAGTAATATTTATTTTCTTTAAAATAACCTTTGATAACATTATCATCATCACGATTTTAAAGCTCAAGCCTCTAAGCGCCGGTGGTATTTTAATGTATTTTTTTTAATTTTTAAATTGTCTGTCACCCCAACATTTGTTTTTTTGATTGGAGTTACTTTACTAAATTAGATTTAGATAAATGGTGAAGGGTATATAAGATTTGGCATTGCACTCCTACTTGTGTATAACTAAAAAATATTTTTATTTAAATTTTTTTTAAACTGAAAAACTTTTATCATTTCTTAAATTTGTGTGATATTGTAAAATACCTTTCTAATCCTTTTGATGTTGAAAATAAAAATGCAATACATTTTTATAATTTTTGTCGTCTTGATTTAATTGATAATAGCTACGTTTCCGCACTTTTTTGGTAAAGTTTTGTAAAACAAGAATAAACAAATTATTCTCTCATGAAGACAAAACTGCCTGAAAGTACGGAAACGCAAAAAAACCGAATTTTTATCCCAAAACAAGATGTTAAACAAAATATATGTACATGCAGGTTTTTAGATTAAATATAACACAAGTATTTTCTGCATTTGTTACTGTTTACTTTTTAACCAGCTGATGGTTTTGCAGCTTACACAATCTACCTAAATAAAAAGTCTGAAACGTAGGAATTTTTAAAACTATGATCACTGCATGAATACAAAGTTTCGGTTATTTTTATTTTTTTGGGTCCTTAAAAATGTTATAGAAATTTTGTTCTACGCAATGACTGGTATTGCGGCCAAGAGTGAAGGGCACATCACCGGTCAAATAACCGAAGCTGTTCGGGTAAGTATGTTTTATCAATGACAGAGATTAACTTCTTTCGGACGTTTCTTATCCTATGTGCTGATGTAGCATAGTAACTTCGTTAAACCGAAACTCTGTTAAGCCGAAACATGCCGCCATTTATCATGTGGTTAACGGTATGAAAAACAAACCCCCATTAATTGGGCGAAACTGTGTTCTCTTTGTGTATTGAATGCTTTGTTTCTTTGTTTGCTGTAAACTAAACATGAATATTTTCAAATTAATAACTTTTATAAATTAATGACACAATCAACTGTACAAAGAATGAGTTTTTAGTTTTTAAATATTTTTTTTGTACATTTGAGCAATATGTTTTATTGCAATACAACATTTTGATTGCTGAAATCGGTAAGTACTTTTGTTAATTTTTTTTTGAAAAAGTTATTGTAAAAAAGGTTGTTAGTATTTAACAAACAATTTTCATATTTTTGTAAAAAAAATAATTCATTGATAAATATTGAATAACTAAAAAAACAATAAATCACTACAACCACAATCAATGTTTATTTGATAAATAAATTTTACACACAAATGGACTTGTAAAAAATAAAACTAAAATGTTGTGTATAAAACAAATTCGACAAATTGTTTATAAAAACGAAAGAAAAAAAATTATGATTAAATAAACTTATCAAATACTAAACTAAAAAATACGAGGAAAAACCAAAAAGTCTTTAAAATTTTATAGAAACCTAAAGCTTTTATTTTTCAACCATATTTCCTGATTGATAGGGAAATGAACAATTTTTCAAGCTCTCCATTTATAATAAAATCAAACACCGTCAGCAAACGGGCTGCTATATATATTTCTGGCCTGGCAACACTGATTGCTGCCAAGTGCAATCTGACATTTCCATTGGAAGCTTGTCATTTTTAAGCATAATCGTACTCAAAACGTTTTGACGTACGACCATTATTTGTGCTGTTTACAGTGACTTGAAAAAATTAATATAGAAAAAAATGGAATTAACTCGTGAACATTTTCGTGCCATCATTTTTCACAACTTTCGACGTGGATTATCACGACAAGAGTGCATTGATGAACTTAAATCTTTGTATGGCGATGAAGCACCATCATGTAGCACTGTGAAAAATTGGTATAATGAATTTAATCGTGGCCGAAGCTCGCTCAAAGACGAATTCCGTAAAGGTCGTCCAAAAACGGCTGTTGTGCCAGAAAACATTGATGCCGTGCGTGAACTCATAATCCAAGATCGACATGTGACATACCGAGAGATAGAGACATCCTTGGACATTTCTTCCACCAGCAAACATTCGATACTGCATGAACACCTGGCCGTAAAAAAGGTTTGTTCTCGTTGGATCCCGCACAATTTGAAAGTCGCTCAAAAAAAGGCTCGTGTCGATTGGTGCAAAGAAATGTTGCAAAAATATGATTGCGGTGCTTCAAAAGACGTTTATAAGATCGTAACAGGTGACGAATCATGGATCTATGCATATGAGCCCGAAACGAAACAACAATCGACCGTGTTGGTCTTCAAAGACGAGCAAAATCCAACGAAAGTTGTTCGTGGAAGAAGCACTTCGAAGCAAATGGTCGCCTGTTTCTTCGTCAAAACTGGTCATGTGGCGACTGTTCCGCTTGAGCAACGTAGGACGGTCACTTCTGAGTGGTACACTACAATTTTTTTGCCTGAAGTCGTCGGAGAAATTCGAAAAATCAACAAGAGAAGACGAATCATTGTTCACCATGACAATGCGAGCTCTCACACATCGGCTCAAACCAGAGCGTTTTTGACCGGCCAAAACGTCAAATTAATGGGTCATCCGCCGTACAGCCCAGACTTGGCACCTAATGACTTCTTCTTGTTACCGCACATCAAGAAAAAAATGCGTGGTCAACGATTTTCGTCGCCAGAAGAAGCTGTTGAAGTGTTCAAAAACCATGTTTTAGAGGTGTCTCAATCGGAGTGGAAAAAGTGCTTCGACAACTGGTTTGAGCGCATGCAAAAGTGTATAAATCATGCTGGAGAATACTTCGAAAAACAATAAAATCATTTTTGATTATAAATATTCGCATTTTCACTATTAGGCCAGAAATATATAAAGCAGCCCTCGTATATACATTTTTTTTTAATTTTTGAATCGTTTTTTACACAAGAAAAACCCAAACATATACTTCTTTTAAGAGAAAGAAATCGACTTGTTTTACTGATCGAATTGATATACCGATACAATCGTAGGTACCGTTGTGTATTTCAATGAAAAAAATGTTTATCTTTAAACGATAAAGCTCCCTGTAACGTTTTTCTCCCAGCTGTGTACATTTAATTTGATGTAGAATTTGTACTTATCAGCAAAAACAATAAAAAATTAATAGGAAAATCCTTCTCATTGGTCCTGTTTCTGTTTTCCTCGCTATAAAGGACACAGCTTTACCGAACGTTTCGTTTTGTTTGGTTTCGTACCCTGAATAAAATTGACTTGATGATGAACCCTAATCTGTTTGCTACTAAATCATTTCTAAATCATGAATCATTTATCTCATCTTTTCTATTTGCTTTTTGAATAAATATTTTTAAATAAGTACGCCTAAGTTGGCCTTACACACAAATGATTCCGAAAAATGTAAAAGCTATCCTTTAAGTTTTAATTTAATCTTTTTATAATTTATTGTTAATAATTTAAAGTTTTCGCCTACTACGGCTCAAGGAATGCTACAAAATACGGCGAAATCAGAATATTTATGGAGACGCCCTTTAAGTTTTTATTTTATATTTTATACTTGTTTTAGAAACCTACTGTTTATAGTTCCAAAAATCTCCCAAAAAAAACCGAATTCTTAAACAAGATTTCTTATCCCCATTTAAAAACAAAAAATACCCATTTTGACCATAAATCCCCTAATCTGGCAACACTGTTGTAGATAGACGTAAATTTACCTGCTTTCGTTCTATATTTCCTTCTTAGCGCCAAGCTTTGCGCCATCTAACAAGTTGTCAAGCCGTTGATGTAAAAATTTTAACCTTCGTTTTCATAACAATATTTTATTTTATAATGTCTATCATTTGCTTAGTACCAAGATCATCCATAGCATCTAGATCTAACGTGCTGCCGCCTGTAATCCACATCCTTGTGCTGGGAAATTGCGTCTCAGCCTCAGCAAAGTTTCAGCCAGCCAGTTCCCCATCTCAGATTACTTCTTGCAAGGGCATGTAGTTGCCAATTTGCCCTTTTGCCTACATCAGCGTTACTTCTTTTTAATCGACTTAAAATAAATAAGGAAGTAATCACTTCGTCTTAGTGTTGTTTTTTTAAGTTTGTGCTCACAGAAGTCAATTCTTTTTCAAATTTTATTTTCTTTATTTGAAAAAATATGCTTAGCGATTAGTCCTGTTTTAAAAACAGTTTCAAGTTTCAAAAATTGAACGGTGTCTTCATAAAACATACATGTTTTTTACTTTAAAATTTAAAAAACTGTGACTCACTATAGCTACCCTACCAATAGCACAAAGTGTGACCTGCGATCTTTTCTTCCATGATGCTTTTTTTGTAGTATTCAAGTTACTTGCTACAAATTTTTCGTTTAAAAATATAAGTAAGTGAAATTTCATGTCTCTTTATATAAAAATTAAATAAATTTTAGAAATATTTATTTTCTCGCCCTTTAAATAAATTTTGTGTTTTGTGGTGGGTTCATGGGATTCCTAGACACATAATGTAGCACTATATTATTTAATAAACAGCAGTTTTAACTTAAATATTTATAGTTTTATTTATTTTTGAGTTATTTAATTTACAATGCAATAACGAGATGAAAGAAAACTACAACATGAAAACAAAAATAAAAACATTAAACTACTTTAGGACATCTATAACATTACCTCCAGGATACAGATACAAGAATACAAAATATAACAGAATATAAATGAAAAGGGCTTTGCAGGAGCATGAAAGAATAATTTAATATGTTGTCTGGTTTAGTCTGTGGCCATGTTTTTGTCTGGTTGACAACAATTGTTCTGTGGTTTTGGCGAGTTTTTTTTTAATTTTTCCATTTTTATTTATTTTCTATACTTTTTCATCATAATCATATCGTCATTAGAAGCAGAGTAAATATAACAGTCTACTGTCATTCACATTAATTTTTTTAAATATATTTTGTTTACATTGTATGCTTGTTCCTGTTGCTTGCATTTTTTTTAAATGGATAATAGAAAAAAACCATTTCATCTATATCATGCATTCTTTGGTTATTTAAATTAAAGGTGTGTCACTATAAACTATAATTAAGTGGTAAAGTGATATGTAATGATGTAACATTAATGAATGAAATAATTACTACTTGTTTACATACATGTAAATGATTATTTTATTTAAAATTACTGAAAGGCAAGGGATTAAAAATATATCTTTGCTGTCTTTTTCAGTTTGTCACCTGCATAAATATTATGAGTTCTTTATGACTTGTGCCAGATCGAAGGGATGCAAGTCCGTATTGATTGTTAATAATGTTACGATTTAATATTTTATAAATCCTAATCTTGTGGTTCTTTTTGGGATTACGTAATCTCAAAATCTCGCAGAATTTTAATACTAACATTTGTTCCTTCAGTTTCTAATATTTTGGACCCTGAAAAATTCAATGTTAATTAATTGTCACTCCGTTTGTAGTTTCTAAAATATTCATTTTCGACCCCATAAAGTATCTATATTTCGACTTCTTATATATCGCGAAGTCGACTGAGCATATCCGCTGGTCTATTCGAGAAATCAAGTTTGCCGAAGACTAGATCAGCTAGAGAAAATTTAAATAATCCAATCGATCAGAAATAGTGTGGAAAGTGGTGCTATTGGAAATCAGCATGATCGGTCAATGTCCTTCAAGGCAGCGGTCAAAACACCACGCTTACCTCTAATTTTTTCCCATCATTTGGAACAATGAAGTAACTCCAATCGCAAAAACACATATATAAAGCAATAGGGAATAAAAAATAAGAAAAAAACATCACGTGAAAAAATCGGCGCTCGCTTATATTTTCCGAGTTACGGGCCTCTTAAATGTTCAAACTTTTTAAAATATAAATATGGGTATCATTTAAAAACTTTTGAAGAGATCTTTAAGGAAATACTAAAAAAATTTTAAAAATGCCTAACCATAATGTAATGTAGTACTTAAAAATTTTTTTCATATTTTTTAATTCTCTGCCATCACAATGTTCAAAATCAATTGTTCATTTTAAGTAACGAAAAATTGTACCATTTGAAAAAATAAAACAAACTAAATTGAGATACAAGTTAAATTTTTTTTTGCATTTTCTGGATCGCTGTAGCCTTTATCAGCATTCTTCGCATCTATTTACCTTAGGTATGTGCATTGTAAACACCATCTACTTAACCTAATAATTGTAATCAATATTAATTTGATTCATACTTGAGATTTTTTCATTAGCATTTAAATTTTATTGACATTGTTTAAAATCATAAGAATAAAAGAAATTTAATTACCATTTAATGCTAATGATTTTATTTTAATTAAAATTGTTTTTACAAATGGTAAGGAAATCGAGAAATTTTAATAAAATTAATTAATTACTAATTGCTATTGAAAAGAAAAAAAAATATATAATTATTTAATGAAACACAATATTTTGATCGCCGAAACTTAAAAAAAAAAATAATAAAAAAAAATTATATATCAGTTTCAATCAATTTTAAGTAACATAGGGTAAAAATTTATGTCTGAGATTTAAGGCTACTTAACACCCTACTAAATTTTTGTGACCGAAGTGCCATTTTAATATAATTCTCCAAAATACTTTAAGATGTCTATTTAGTGTACAAAGATAAGGAATGTATTTGTTAATGATAATGATTTAAAACCACTTAATAATTAGTCAATGGTTTTCATCAAAAAGCATTATTATCATTAGTGAAAATAATAATAATGCTAAATAACTCATTAGCATTACTTATCATTCGATGCTAATGAAATTGTAAAATAATTAGTTCATTTAATTAACTACTCCCATGCATGATTTGGTTAGACGAAGTTCACAAACAACCTAAAGCAATTTTCGTTGTTCTCTTTGTAACTCGTCTTGTATATTTGTTTTTGCTTTGTACCAACCTTCGGTAAAGTCACAAGTACAATTTTTAATTTTTAATCATTCATACTTGTTTTCTCACAACATTATATGCCGTTTAAGAGTCATATCGATTGTTATGAGTCTAGGTATATGTATATGCGGTGTGCCTTGCGTTCTTAAATTTTACTTTTCAGAAACAGTAAACAGTGGATATTATAAATGAATTAAAGTTGATTTTCAGCTTGGGTTAATTTTTTTGTTTTAATTTCTAAAAATTTTTAAAAAGAAAAATTATTTACAAATGTATGCGGACGTTTTCCAAGAAATTAAAAGGCTAAAATTTTTATGATGTTATTTTAAATAAAAAATTTGGGTCAATTTAGGTTAGTGCTATATTTCGAGAAGATACGGTTTTTAAGTAAGATATTTTTTGTTATTTAGTATTTGTGTTATCAAACTGATAATAAACAAGTGAGATTGCTAAATTTGACTTGGCCGAATGTTGTATACCCTTCACCATATGTGTACAACAACATGTACTAATCTGAAGATTTCCCATTGAAGAGCTTAAATAAAAATCGTTATCCTAACATAAAGTTTACCTGATCAAAAAACGCTTTTGTTTTCCTGAAAATTTTTAGTTTTGCTTGGGGTTGTTGTCACAACTTAATTTCATTAATTTTTTGTTATAAGATTTTGCACAGGCGTTCAGCTGAATATGCTACCTTATCTGTAATTATGGGTGATGTAGATATTAAAAAATCAGAGGCATAAAAGTTCAATGGCATAAAAATTCAATGCGATGTTGGTTGGAACAAGTATACTTTTTGTGTCACATAAGAAGCATTCAACTGCCTATGTTTTCTTAAAAGGCGTAAGAAATACTTCACTCCATTTAATCTCCTTGCAATCTATGTCACCTTTATCAGACCGAAAATGGACCAAATCTCTCAATCGACTTAGTGCAGGAGAGAGCGGAATAAATCCAATTAACTTAATAGCAAAGAAGCTCATTAGTAACAGTAGATTATCCAGCTCTAATTGATTCACTGGAGCAACGACGCAATGTGGGGTGCGTTTCAATGTTTTTACGTTATCACAACGGAATTTTCTCTTATGAAAACAGAAAACTTGTTCCTGAAAACCGAAATCTCGTACACGTAACGCGCTCCTTTGTGGTCGATCGACCAGTGAACCGAACTACGCATTACAAAGAAAATTAGTTTTTTAGCCGAACAGTTCGTGTGTAGAAAAAACTTCCTGCAGAGGTGTTTTCCGTTACTTTCAATGTGCAGAGCTTTAAATCAAGAGTCTTTAAGCACTACTGCCTCTATCCCTTTTTCCACAATCTAATTTTTCTGCATAAGTAGGGGTCATCAGGGAATGCTGGTCCTAATAAAAAAATAAAACCACCTGCAGGAAAACAAACGAAAGTTGAAACCAGATAAGTAAGTGATACTAAGTTTTCTTACTTTTTCTCATAAAAATAATGACCTGAAGGAATACAAAAGAATGTTGAAAAAAATATATGAAATAATTTGGGGCAGGCGTGGTGTTTTGCCCGTTGTATCAGGGGGTATGAGACGATCTTGCTGAATTTCAATAGAAAAATGTTTAAAACTATGTCGAATGAATTGGCTTTTTTCAATTTTCTCTATCTCTTTATTGCCTTGGCAAAGGTGATTTCAACACCATTACGGAGACAGAACTCAGAATATAAACTCTTTATGGGGTCACATTGTACTTACAAACCCAGATACACCTTTTTTACCTTTCACGTTTAATAAATTTTTCTCTACACGTAAAAGTTTAAAAAATATTATATTCTAAACAAAAGCTTTATGTTACCAAAATTTTATTTACTCGTTAGTTTATTTTAATTGCAAGAACAAATTTCATTCACGTAAATTTACTTAGTTCTGTATAATTTTTTTACCAACACAGTTAAAAACACTCACTTCACAAACATCTTCTTTTGGTTTTTATTGCTATATCGCTTGCAATCGCGATTCGTATTTATTGGCGAGTTAAAACGCCTAGAATATGATACCAGGAAGAGATGTGGCAGCTTTCTTTTTACAAGTATATATAAAAGTGTGCGTATGTGTGTTTTTGTTGTGTCTTAATATAGAAATTTTTAGTAAAACTTTATTGTAAAATGTTAAAGAACAACTCTAAAATACCCGGAAATTAGAACACAAAATCTTGACTCCGCTTAATTTTTAAAAAGTTACTTCATCAACAACTGATTTTTATGTAAACTTATATTCACATAGTACATCCCTCATTGTTATACTAATGCGTAGTTCACAACTAGTCTGGCCTTGACTAACATTTTGCATTTGTGTTTTGTTACGTTCACGGTTTTTCAACCATCTTTCTTTCTGATTCCTAACAAATACAAAATAAAAAATATAAATTAAAACATTTAATTTGTGTCTGGTTGCAGTTCTCTTTTGCTCTTATTTCTTCTACTATTCTGCATACAATTGTCTATTTATTTTCCAACATTTAATTTCGTTATTTTTTCCATTCAAAATATGTCGTCTTTATAAAACATTCTTAAAAGGGTGAAAGTTCAACAAAAACGTTTTTGTTTTAATTTTTTGTTATTTCTTTTTCTTTTGTCAGCAATAATGTCTTCTCGACTGTAACAATTAAAACAAACTAAGTTTTCTTATTTAATTAGTTGATGAATATGAAATGTTTTTTTTTCTTTGACTTCTTAAGGTTAAAAAATTTGTGATTTTATACATTTTTTTTAGAAAGATAAACATGATTTTTGTTAGATATTTTTCCTAAAGATCTTTTTAAGTTATATGGTGACTAACTTTTCCTGTTTTCTCCGGAAAATATTTGTAAATAATATGTATATCTTAAAATCTTAGAAAAAACAAGTATGAATTTTAGTCCAGTAATTCCAATCAAGTAACTCCAATAAACAAAAAAAAAAAAAAACAAAAAAAAAAAAATCATTGGGATAACAGGGACACAAAAAAGTCGTCGCCTCTTAATGGGCTAGTTATTCAAAAAAAGAAGTTTCCAGAAGGGTCTCCTCAAAAGCCTTTAAGTGACACTCATATTGATATCTTAAAAAATATGGTGCACAATCGTCCTTTTCTATGAAGAGCATAGAGGCCCATAACTCGGAAATTATGGGCAAGTGCCACCTCGTCTACTCAAAGTGTTTTTCTTATGTTGTAATAATCATCATTGAACTAGATTTGTTCCAAATGATATGGAAAAATAAGAGACATGCGTGGTGTTTTGACCGCTGCGTCGAAAGACATGGACTAATCTTGCTGATTTTTGAATAGCATCTCTTTCGAAACTATGTCTGATCTGTGGCGTATTTAAAATTTCTTTAGCTCAACTAGTGCCTTGGCAAAGTTAATTTCTGCACTAGCACGAACGGAATAATGGACAACGCTCTATCGACTTCGCTTTGCATAAGGAATCAGAATATATATTGTTTATGGGGTCGGAAATTGATATTGTTGAAATTACAAATGGAATGACAGACTTAGATATACTTTTTTTCCACCTGTGGTTAAGGGCATAAAAATAAAAGAAAGAAATTACAATACGTTGCATCTTTCAACAGTGATTGTTTTCTGATTCCAAACTGACAATAGGAGGTCATCCCTGAAATAAAAGCCTTAGACTTACAAAATTAAAATTAATGCGCTCTATTAACTTTTTTTTTCAGTTAAGACTTATTAATTTTCCCCCGCATTTGACAGAATAAACTCTGTCTGTAAAATTTGTTTATTGGTTTTTGCGTGAGCAAATCGCAATGTGATAGCGAACGAGCTGTCATTTCTAATGTTTGTTTTTATTTATTTTTAAATTTGTTTTTACGTTGTATGTTATTCTGTTGTCATTATACCTGTACTATAAATAGCTGGGACAGTTGCAAATTAAAATTTTCAAATGATAAATAAACAAGAAGAAAACAAAAAAAAAAAAAAAAGGTAATGACCACGAGGCAAGAATAAGTATACTTAGTATTATTTTAAAAATTCAATTTAATTTAAAATAACGTAATAAAGAATATGAATATGATTGTATAACTACTAGACACAAAAGAACACAATAATGAAATAAATAGGTGTCAATTGTTTCATGAACTTGTTAATAAAAAACAATTCATTGAATGTAAAATTATAATGAAAAGTTACATTTGAACTTTAAATTTATAGCCTTCTGTCCACCGCACCTTAATGACACATGATATTAAGGGTTCAGAAAGCTGTCTATAGGTAAAAAGTAATGCTTTTCTTTGAAATTGAAATTGTATGGTTTCATTTCCTTATGGATTTTTTTTTTTTTGCAAACGACATGAATACTTAGAAACTGATATGTTTATTTTGTTTAAATAAAATACAACATAACATACTATTGTATTGTATCCTTATAACATATTTTTTATTTTACTGACCTTTTTTTTATTAATTATTAAAAATACTTTTAACATTAATGTTTATATTAACGGCCGCATATTTCGGATTTATAAAAGTTTTATAAAATAAAATGTTTTAAAAATTCATTTTGCAAAAACCCATTAATAAAGAAAAAAAGTAGGAATGTCATATTCGGCCATGACGACTTTTGTATACCCTTTACCGTGGTGCTATTTCACATTACATTGACTGGTGCTGTTATGCTTCACAACATAATATCTTCTCTTTTAACCAACTTAAAGAAAGAAGGAGTTTATTAAATCATCTGAATGTTGCCTTTTTATATTTGTGCACGCATAACTCAGTCGTTTCTTAAATAATTTTGAAATTTTTTCTTTATTTGAAAGGTTTAAATTTTAAAATTAAAGGGTTTCCCCATATAACGTATATTTTTTACCTGCATCATACACCGTAAAAGGCACCACTTTAAAACTTAAAAAATTACTTATTAATATAGCTCCTTATTGCCAAATTAATACAAAAGTAAATCTACAAATTAAAGGATGTTCCCATAAGTGACAGCTTGACCCACATAGCACTATTTTTTAACCGTCATGGATAAACGTTAAAATTGGGCCAAAAGTCAATTACAATAATCGTGTTAATAACAAGTTTAGATATTAAATATTAAAAATTAAAGGGTGCCCAAACAGTTCATTTAATTAGATGTATAAGGCCAATTTTTGAACAGTTGTAGACAGGCACTTGAAGTTAAAGCAAAACTGTATTGCTTAATCCACTATAAAAACAAGAAATAAATTTGGATTTGGAATTTAAGGGATGTCTCAATAGTTGAAGTATTTTGATGTATGTGGCCAAACTCTTGACGTTATAAGAACAAGCATACAATATGAATTTAGAACTTAAAGGGTGTTCCTATAACTAATGTAGTTAGACCTACTCAGCAGCCGACTTTACAAGGGAATTTTAAATGAAAACTAAAAATTATTTAGATATTTTTTCGAAAGTTGAATTTTTTAATTTTTTTTTGTGAATTTTTACCTTTTTACGAACATTTATTTTCTTATGAAAATTCTATTTTCTTAAATTATTTTTTTTTCGTGAAATTTCTACTACAGTAGACGCTCGTAAATTAGAACCACTTTTTTCCTGGGGTGATTCTAATTTTCGAAAAGTTCTAATTTCCAAAGGGTTTTTTTTTTAATATGTATAAAGCAACATAAAAGTGTATCTTCGTTTAGAAAATATAATAAAAAAAACTCTTCTGCGTAGATATTTTAATTTTATTTGTATAAAGCGAGCATAAAACATACTATTTCATTGAAATATATTACAGCTAATTTAAGAAAAATAAACACACATACATATGTAAGTATATGTATCTTAAGTTAAAAGAGTTGTTAGATTATTTAAATTTCTTATAGCTCAGTGAGTCAAATTTCAAAATTACTAATTACTTTATTAAATTATTTACGCTCTCAGTGGCTAAAGCATCAGAAGTAACTCTTGTGACATTAACAATATCTTTATCGGCGCTATCTAAATTTTCATCATCGCTACTTTGTTCATGTTCCGATAAGCTGTACGCAAACATTTCCTCATTCCATTTTTCGATTTCATCTGCGCAAATATAATGGTTTGAAGCAATTTTTTCTAAAAGCGTTTGATTAATTTAGGTAACTTCATCGCAGTCATTGTTTCGCACTAAGTGGGCTATAGGAATGTTGTCGTCACTGTCGTATTGGTCCGAGTCCCATTTTTTCAATTAAGACCAAGAACTCTTTAACACTCTTTGAGGCAACTCGTCCCAAGCTTGCTTGAGTAATATTATTGCATCACGTATTTAGAAGGGTTTTAGAAGGTTATTCAGTTCACCATTTTCAGCTATTATTTCTGTAAATAAGTTTTGTTAATTTTATGGGATTTTGATCCATTGGTTGCACAGCTGCTGTCACATTTGGTGGAAAAAGGTATGCAACTATGTTCCCATCGTCGGAGCGAAGACTTTCAATTGGCATATGAACGGGAAAGTTGTCAATAAGTAAAAGTGCTTTTGAAGGTAAATTATTTTCTCTAAAAAAACGGATGACCTGGTAAACAAAACCATAAATTATTTGTCAAAATTTAAAGATAATTTTTCCTTACCTCCTTAATGAATATGTTATGGAACCAATTACTAAAGATACGGGACGCCATCCAGGCATTTTTTTAAAAACCCTTTCATACTTCTCAGTTTTTTGGCTTTTCCAATTTCCAATGGCACCAATTAATGCGAGCCATCGGAGTTTGATCCAAGTAAAATTGAAACACGTTCTTTTTGGATTTTAAGTCCGGGAGCACTTTTTTCACAGGTAGACACATATGTTCTTTCGGGTAGACAACGAAAGAATAATTCGGTTTTATCCACATTGTATATTTGTGAGAGTGTAAGACCCATCTCAGCCACCTCTGCACGGAACTTATAAATGAAAGGATTGTCTGCGTCAACGTCACCAGAAAGAATCTCACCACCAATTTTTAAAAATCAAATACCATGTCGCTTTTAAAAGTTGGAAAACCATCCACCACTTGCTCGAAAATTATCATTACTATTGGGATATTCTTGTTTAAAAATCTGTTTAGGTTTTTCTTTCAGTATTGCTCCAGTCATTGTAGATTTTCTTTCACGTTGATTCAGAAACCACTCATAGAGCCGACTTTTCATTTTGGGATATTCACAACTGTGTAAAGATTCGTTCGTTGCTTCCTAATAGGTGTTGGTAACTGCTTTTAATATAGCTGATCTATTTGATTTAATATAGCTGATGGCAGATTTTGTTACGTTAAAATCAAGAGCCTGAACGCTTTCTCTGAACGCCTTTGTCGATCTTTTCAAATATCTTTAGCTTCGTTTCTAAAGACAGAGTTTTCTTTTTACGTTTATTTGGTTGATTCTAATTTCCGAAGGATTCGAATTTCAGCGAGTTCTAATTTACGAGCATCTACTGTATTATGTTAAATAGATTTCATTTACGAAATTGCGGCTTTTAATAAGAAAAAAAGTGAAATTTCAATCTTGAGTTCTAATTTAACAAGGCAAAACACAAAAAAGTAGTAATATATAAAAAAAGTCAAAAAAATATATGCGCTACCCTTTTTTGCCATATTTCCATCATTTATAGACCAGTGTTGCTCTATAGCACGTTTTTCGACAGTTTGGTGCACTTAAATTTTGTGTACGGCTCCAGAGGCATTAAAGAAACTGACCCGATTACAGACATCGCTTTATAATATTTATGAGGATTTAAAATAATTATAACTTATGGGGTTGAAAGGAAATTACAGAATAAACTTTTATATGCTTTTTCTACCTGGGGCGATGGGTTTTAACTTGTAATAAGGCATAAGTTTATGTAATTTAACAATTAATACAAACCATTAATAAAACTGCAATAACAATATATTTTAAATATTGTTTATCATTAAACGTAAATAAATTAAAATACAAACATCAATACAAATATTAATAAAAAATCTTTTAAATCATTTTTATAATATGAACTCTGACTTTGTCCATTTGTAATGTAAATATCAATAATTTATGATTATAAAATTCAACAAATAAATTTGCCACTCAATTATAATTAAATAATATATTGAAATTATTCTCTGTATGTGTCAGATATTTATCACTTAACTGTCATAAATATTTGTGGATAAGTGGCATGTAAATATTTTGTATTAAAACTTTTTTTCTTTTAGATTTTTTTTGTTTTGGAAACTTTGTCTTAACTTTTCAGTTGAAAAAATATTTAGTATGAGGATGAGTTAAGTGAGGATAAATTGTTTTTTGTTTGATACATATTTAAAGAAATTATTATATTGATGATGTGTATAAATGTTAAGTTGTACATGCTGCCAGTTTATTTACATATGTAAGTAAATAGAACCAACTTTTTTTCCTGAAGGGCGATGGCAGGAAATCGTGAAAATCCCTCTAGCTCCGTCGTTAATACTCATAAATGTTAATTTATCTTTTTATATCTTCTGTGGCCTTGGTCAGCAAAAAAAGTTTACCTGTTTCCAGGAAAGTGGTGAAAGAAGTCTTCTCAGAATATGTTTGGTAAAATAGCTGTTGTATCAATACTGCATTGCCTCTTCATAAGCCATTTTAATCTAGAGATTCTTTACTAGAACTGAGCCCTTAAAAACGAAAAGGCAACCTGAAAGGACTATTTGATATTTGCCGGATTATTTTCATGACATTTAACAGTAAATTCACATACAGTTGCAATAATTAAAATAATGATACCAAATTAATCTCTTGTGTTGCCTTATGATTTCAGTTTCTATTAAATATTTCAGCTACAGTGACTTACAAAAAAATGTTAGTTTAATTTTTTTCAAACTCAAATCTGTGATAAGCTTTTATCTAAAAGTCATGCCATAAACAGAAGTTTGTGTAAAATCTAGACGCAACTCACAAAAAGCATTAAGTATTAGAAAATAGTGGTATGATCTTGCTAAGTCTCTAGTGTGACATTCACTTCTCTATCATGAAAAAAAAAACATATTTAAAACAAAATAATTCTCGTCATGAAACTTTTACTTCTTAAAAAAATTGTTTTTTTTCTTTAGTTAATAATAAAAATGGGATATTTAGCCTTCCTGGACTGAAGCTTTTAGAATGCTGTTTTTCTTTCTATCAGGTAGAGTAGCTGTTTCAGGAATTGAATTTTTCCTTCTACAAGAATTTTTGATTCTAAAAAATTTTCCTTTGAATTAAAAGCTCGGCCTTAAAGGAAAAGACTCGGCACAAATATTTGAGAAGGAAGGAAAATGATAAAAAGAAAACGCAAATAAAAAACATGGTTGGGTTAACCATAATCTAAAAGCAACATATACAGTTCAATTATAAACATAAACTTTCCTTTTCTCCTATTACAAATTTTTTCCCTTTTTCATTGCCTGTGGAAAGTGAAAAAATTCGTAGGAAAAAAGTAGGTATTATGAATTATGAAAAAGAAATTATATGTAAAAAAAAGCAAACTAGCTCCCTTCAAATTACGGCGATACCAATTTTTTACTTTTTTGTCCCACTGAATTCATAATTGGAGGAATATTTTCTAGAGAAAAATTTTTTCAGTGAGAAAGTAATTTCGTGAAAAAATTGACTGAGTAATATGGATGTAGTTTTATCATATAATTGTTATAAATAATAATTATAATACTAATTATTACAATATCTGTACCAAAGCAAAAAAACATGTACAAGACAAGTTACAGAGAGAACAACGAAGAAATGCTTTGAGTTTTGTGTGGACTTCGTATTACCAAAATATAAAAATAGATAATGTTCACAAGGAACACAACCTAAGGTAAAAAGACCTGAAGAATGCTGATTAAAGATTTAGCGATCCAGAAAGAGCTGCATTATATTTTGCTAGTGCCTAATTTTTATTGTTTTCTTTGAAAAACGTTCGCCTACGCTTGCAAAAAATTCCTCGTTTTAAAATTTTTGTTTGAAATAAAATTAAACTAGTAAGAGCGATATATTCGGCTGTGCCGAATCTTATATATCCTTCACTATTGTCGTAAGCATTTTTAAAAATTTTATCATTTCCTGAAAGCTCCACTCAAAAGCTTTTAAATAATACCTATAATTGACCATATTGACAATCGAACTTTTTTATGAAAATTTCAGATGCCCACAACTCATAATACTTGATTTTTTATAATATTTTCTACTCTATCCCTCCATATATAAGTACAATTAAAGCTGAAAACCAAATATCTGACCTGACATTCCTAGAATATTCCTTTCAGTAAAAGCTCAGCTTACTATGAGCCTTACTTGTCGCGCTTATATTTCAATGGATTCTTTAATGGAGGAGAGTGCAGAGAGGAACCCATCGTTACAAATAAACAATTCTTAAGTTCTCCGCTAATATCTTTATATTATCAAAAATATACATATTCCGACAAAAAAAAAATATATTTTCAGAAAATAAATACGCAAGACTCTTGGTGAAGAGTTTATAAGGGTCGGCACTTTACTTTGGGTACATAGAAATACAGAATAAATTGTCTTTTTGTAAGTTAGTCTGCTGCTTCATACCCAGGTAGGCCTATACTCCAACGTTACCTTATTAACCGAGGCACATCTGTTAAGTGTGAAGACATAATCTAGCACTAGATTCTAGTGCCAAGTGCAATCAGAGCCTATCTTCCATGTACTCGGCTTTCCAACGGGTGACAATCCAAGTAATTCTGCCTGCTAAATGAAGACGTAGTCTTCCATACGTAAACTACAGGACAGGTTTAGCTTATAAGAGGGCATATGAGAACCGCAATAATAATCCTAATATCGTTCTCCGTACACTTATACAAGAGCCATCTTGCTTTCTTTGTTTATACATCAACTATTGGAACACGCTTTAATTTTCAATTCCAAATTTTATGTGAGCTGTCATAGTGGACTTAAAAGTACAGGTTTTTTGTAAATTAAAACCGACTGCTACAACTGTTCAAAAGTACATATACCATAAATTACATCAACTATTGTAACACCCTTTTATTTTGATTTTTAATTATGTTATTACTTATTATGCCAGACAAAGTAGAGGTCATTCTGCTTAATTTGCAAGTGTTTGTATATAACGACTCAAAAGATAGGCCCATATGGATCAAATAACGTCAACTAGAGGAACACCCTTTAATATCTAATTTCAAATTGTGTATATATATTGTGTTCATTTAAGTTGTGTGTCTTTAACAATTTAAAAGGTTGGTTACATACATCAAATTATATTAATTATTGGGACATCCTTTAATTTATAAATGCAAATTTTATACTTGTTATAGCGGACTAAGAAACACAGGTTCTTTGTAAGTTTTAATCTATTGTCTACAAATCTTCAAAAGTATGGCCATATACATCAAATTAAACGAACTATTGGGACACTTTTTAATTTTGATATTGTAGTAGTCATGGTAATCGATGTTCGTTCAATTTTCAAGCATCATTCAAGGGAATTAATAACGTCCCTCATTTTAAAGCTGTTCTATTTTAAAGTACTTTAGGGAATTTCTCCACAATTTTATGAAAAAATAATTAAATAATAATAAAATAAGAACGGATACTTCTTCTATGCCCCTGCATTCTGTTATACAAGAATCTTCTGGCTGCATTATTAAAAGAAAAAAACTAAAATATGTAACTTTTATTAAATTTTTCTTCCACTCACTGTGATACTATTGTTGTACTTTTTTTATGAGAACAATTTCCAATTAAATTTTTAACAAATTCATAGTCTTTTATTAAGTTTCAGCTTTGTAAAGCTCATAAATAACTTTTAATATTATTAATGCTCCAGTGATTTATTTATTATTAAATATCTCCTGATTATTGATACACGAAATAAAGAAATTAATGTTAATTGCGATGATAATTATTATTTAAATATTGATTTGATTAAAATAACAATATTGTAATAAAACAATATTTAATAAATTTGTGTGCAAATTAATGCTTGATATTTAATATTTATGTTTTTATTTTAATTGTTAATGTAAATTAACTTTAAAATACATTAAACTGAGGGAATAGTTCTTATTCGATCATAAAAGGTTATGACGTCTCTTTTAAATAAAAAAACATAAGTTGAAAAGTTGTTAAACACGATGATACGAGATAACTCATAGATTACGCTCCCTTCTAGAGTGCCAACGGTTTACGAATAAAACCGTTTTATATTAGTGCTAGTATTGGAAAATGACTTCTGAGAAAATAACAAAAAGGCAATGTAGACTTGCATAAACCGAACCTTTATTAAAAAGTAACTCAAATACAAGAAATAAAGTATTTCTTTATTGTTTGTGGAAGTTTCAAAAAAAGAACACGTAATTTAGTGATTTCTGTTACAGAAGCCAACTACGAGATAATTCGAGGTCCTTATTCTCCTAAAAAAGTATCATTTTTGCCTTTTGATGATATTTATGATCTAGAAACTGTGTTTTTAATAATAAAATAAAAAAAAAATATCAAATTGTCAGTTAAGGGCAATTTTCTGAAAATTGGCAGTGTTAAGAGGTGTGAAGAATATAAGATGGTGACACCAGAATTGAAGGATCATCAATCCGTTTATTTATTCCCTTCCACGGTAGCAGTCTTGCTTCAAAAATGGATGTTGATGAGGTGCTCCTAAACAAGATGTTGAAAATATTGGTTGTCCAAAAACACAAATTCTTTTGTAGATTAAAAAAAAAGAACTTTTTACGTTGGTTCATTTACACCTTTAGCATCTGATGTATATAACAGGGCTTACTGTCACTTTAATCGCGGTACAAGTGGCTAATAAAAATTGGTACATATTTTATAATGTAATTGCTCTGGTTTTTGCAATTAAAGCTATATCGCCGCGGGTTTTCACATTTTTAAAATAGCGTATGCTAAAACTATTGGTATATGAAATGCTTAGAAAATCGTTCTGTTTCCCAGCCTATAATTTTAAATGTAGTATTCACTCAAGGCCGGGGCACATAGAATCCGTCATACGTTGTACTTTGACAAATTCAACTAAACTTAAAGAAACGACGGCTGATGTTGGCACAATGAATACTTTGCTGATGGATGTTAAATCAAAGTTTGCTCTCTATTTTTGTTCAGTTTTAAATTTAATTTGTATTTTATTCACTTGTTAATTTAATTAAATTTGTATTTTATTGTTTGCCCCCAAAACTGTTTTATAAAAATCACAAAACACAATTGAAACACAGCAAGAGTTAAAAGAAAACAAAGAAGAAGAAGCAGTTGGTAGTTGTCAAAGTATTCAACATACGTCAAAAGTTAAAAGTTGACCAACTATCGTACTTTGCGTTGACGGACACGTATTGATTGTGACAACCCTCATAAGAAAACATGTATTTTAACTGACTTGTCAGTTGAATTTGTCAAAGTTTAACGTATGACGGATTCTATGTGCCCCGGCCTTTAAGTCTTCATACACATTTTGAACGGTACACTGTCGTTGTTTGTTAATAAAGTATGGTCGAACAAATTGTCACTTATCAGAGGCATGTCATAGTGATCAATGCAAGGACCACTATTATTTTGAATAAATGTGAACGATTTGCCAAAAGTTCTTTCAAAATGCAACTTACTATAAGTTCCCTAGATGAAAACGCTGCCACTTGTTTATTGCATATAAATAATGAATTGAGGTCTTGTGCAAGCAGACTTTGCGTGAATCTTTTTAAATTTAAGCGTATTGAATAGGCAGAAAAAGTCTAGCAACAACTTTTTCAGTGGGTATTATTTAAAATGACGAGAATATCGAAATTGTTAATAAAAAAAAAAAATCTCGGCATAATTTTTAGCAACTGGTTGACATGATTGGACCATGTAAACGCTTAAGTTGGTCAGCTGTATGTAAGGTTATGGGCGCTCTATTTCACTCCATTATGGATAAGAACTTTGCTTGCTAAAGCATACTTGATTCCAACTTTAATGTATTGATGTGAATTATTTGGTAATTGTGACGCCGGTAGTAAAAGAAATTTGAATATTCTATATAATAAATATTTTTAGATATGTCCATGGTTTGCGTATTTTTGACCATGTTTCATCTGTTTTGAATAATCCTTGCTGGGTAAGCTTTGAAAGTCTTATAAAGATTCGTACTCTGTTATTTTACATAATATAATATAAACACAAGCTCCTTAATATTTGTTTAAAAAAGTATGTTTTCCCCGATCACCTAAAAACCGAAACATTATAATACCACGACATCAACATGTAGTGTCTGAGTGGCAATTTTATTTTTATTTTGTGGGTTGTAGTGGGCATATTGTACCATTCGTACAGTGCAACAAAATTTTTTCCCGTCTCTAAACAATAATTATTAAGGTTTTTTTCTTTAATTTTTTTGCTTGGTTTTTGAAAATACAAGAGAAAAATCTACCACTTCTAAAGGAAATATGGCACTTAAACTTAATAGCTAAATAACTAAGACTTGAAATTGGTTAAGAATGTAAAAGCTAAGATAACTTGTTGACAGTGATTTCTAACTGTAGGCAAATTTAACCTTAAAGTAAGTTCCAAGAGCTTGATGAAATATGACCCTTTTATTTATAAAAAATTTTAAAACAGAAAAAAGTCTCTGCAGTACTTATTTTATCAACTTATAATATTGATATATATTTTTTTTAATACAATTTTAAAAGAAAGAAACCAGGTAAGGAAATAAAAGAATAATTGTTTTAAAATTTTAAGGTTCAATTTTACTTAGTTCATTAAAACCAACAGATAATGAAAGTAAAAGAGCTAAAAATAATCTAGCAGTCAGATCTAAGTATTTTTTTTTAATTTAATTATATCAGGTATTTCGAAACCAAAAATGCTACTGCAAATTTCATGAAAAATGTTGGCTGTAAGACTTTCCCCCCGTAATTTCTACAGTGCACTGTGCATCTGTTTAACAATTTAATTAAATAGTCAAAAGGCTTAATTAATGTGAATTATTTACGCAAAATAAACTCAAACCGATAAATTTCGTAAAGTTGTTATTTTTAACAGTTATTTTTTTTTATAATTTTTCTTTCCCTGTTGCAACACATTATTTTTTCTATTGTTTTCTTTTTATTGTATTTTTGACATTTTATTTATTGTTTGGATTTCATTGTTTACTTTTTAACTTTATCTTTGCGAATTTTGTTATTTTTTTTTTTGCAAAAATTACATACAATTTTTATTTGCCTGAGATAACAAACGAAATCATAATTAAGTGTTTGTTTTCTTTCTCATTAAACAAATAACCGAAACAGTTGAAAAGAGTATGAGAATAGAAAAGAAAAAGAGACACACTGCAGATGACAGTACTAATAAACATTGTTAACCTTTTTATCGCAGCGAAGTGTAATAACAACAATGAAAGAGAATTAAGCGAAAAAAGCCGGGTAGAAATTAAACTTTTTCCTCTACCTTATTCTATTTGTGTAGCAAATAAAAAAAAATTTTTTTGTGTGCCCTATAAGTGGACCCCTCAAATAGGTACTACAATTTTAATGGAATTAAAAAAGTATAAATATACACAGAGCTGCCGATTATTATGTACCCGAAACTTAAGATTTACAAAGAAGGTATATAATTTTGAATAATTACTTTTTCAAAGCCTTGTTAAAACATTAAATTTTATTTCACTTTTATGAATCCACTTGTTTTAGAGTAACAACCGATAAAGTAAAAAATTAAACTTAGGGTACGGTCAGACTAGTCAAATATTTGACCAAAAAGACGTAACCACTAAATTATGGGTAATAATTTTTGTCCTTCTTGTCAGGAAATTTTGTTAAAACATTCGTAAAAATAATGGTGACGTTTTTTCGTCAATTATTTGACTAGTCTGACCGCACCTTTAAAATTAATGTACTTCAGTTCTTTTTTTAGTTTCTAAAAACCTTTTTTAGAAAGCAAAATTATATTACAAATTTATGCGGATGTTAAAAAAAACAAGAAAAAATAAACACCAGCAGAACGTAATGCTGCATTTTCTAGACCGCTGTATCCTTCATCAGCATTCTTCGTATCTATTTACCTTAAGTTGTGTACATTGTAAACATCATATAGTTAACTGACTAATTTTGTAAATAAGAATACGAGGAGTATTTATATCAATAATAATTTGGTTGGACGAAGTCGACACACAAACGAAAGTATTTCTTCACTCTTTTCTTTGTAACTTGTGTTGTATATTTGCTTTTGCTTTGTACCAACCATCGGTTGATCACGAATGCAATTTTTTTATTTTTAAGCATTTTTACTTGTTTACTCACAACATTATAGATTCTTTTTCAGTATCATATTGACTGTAATGAGTTAAGCATAAATGTACATGCGCTGTGCCTGTTAAAAAAATTTCTCTTCTCAGAAATTTTTTACGTAAATTATTTTGTTAAAAAACTAATTCTCCTAATTAAAAATGTATTAGCCAAAGGTTGCAATAAATTTTTCCTCTCTCACTTTTTTCACTCTTTTTTGCAAGCTTTTCAAGTAAGTAAATGCGCTCTTGTAGCAATTTTTAGTTATGAACAGTTCTATTTCCTTAACAAATTTGACGATTTCAAAACTAAAACAAAAGCGTTTTAACAAGAAAATGATTTCTGATATGTAAAGGGAATGCAAGTGGCCATACTCCTTTAATACACTACATACTTCAGACTTTAATACACTGTATACTTCGGATTTTGCCTGAAGGAATTGTTTTCTTTTTCTAAATCCTTATTCATTTTAGAGCTTTGAAAAGAAAAAAAAAAAAAAAAAAAGAAAACAAATTGTGAGTCGAAATGTTGTAAATAAAAGGTTATAGGCTTAAAAACAAGGTGATACTTAGATGGATATAACATTAGGGTCCTTCTCCCATTCCATTCGTTCTTGGATAATTGCTTTCTCCAACTGAAAATTCATGACCTTACTTTCACTGAGTCTTGTGCCATCACTGGCTTCTACTTTCGATAGTAATGATTTCCGTTTGGTTTCTTCCTCTTTTAATTAGCAACATTTTTCCCAAGGCAGTGGTAACCCACAGCGTTCACATGAAATATATTTCTGCCGGTAGACTAAAGCATAGGGTTAGCTAGAACTTACCCGAGCCCCTTTCAGGCAAAGTCTGCAAATATCATCTTCTTTAATTTTTATCTTGGCTTAAAGATTTTATGACCTGCAAAAAACGCAGTTATTCAGCTCAAGGTACCTCGATTATTTCTAAGCAACTGTCTGGATTTCCTACCGAGACGCTTTTACCTCTGGTTTTCCTTAAGATGTTAATGCGTCTACTTTAAAGACTTTATGACCTGCAACGAACGCAGCTACTCATATACGATTAAGCCTAGAGATTAATATTTATGTTTGTGATTTTTTTTCTAATTTTTAGAAAAATGTTTTTGCAACTTTTAAGGGTTTGATTTCTTTTTGGATTAAAATTTTGAATTAATTCAATTATTTATTTAATTTTAATGTTGATTTTTTTTTGTTTTTAATTAAATGTTTAATTAAAAAAGGTTTGCTTACATATTTTTTTGTTCATTGATCCAATAAAAAATTTAATTTAATTTCAATAATGGTATTAATGATATAAATAAGCTTGGCCTACACTTTATACGAGTAGTAGTAGTAAGGCTGTGTTTTCCAACCATTGCTGGTAGAAGTGGTCGTCGGGATTCTGAGGTTATCGCCTTTTGGATCTAAGTCTATCAGAGAATTCATCGACCAATTCATCTGCTTTTGAATGACTTTAAAAATGGCATAAGAACATAAAAACGTACATCACTAATGTATCATTAAAATAACTAAATCTCTATTTGTTAGTTAAACAAAAACAACAAATTAATTCTTAAAGAAAAATTTCATTCATTATTATTTTTTAAATGACCTTAATTTTGATTTCTAAAATAAATACTAAAACAAATTGTGACACAAAAATTCTTCATGCCACAGCATTTTTAAATCATCTACGACTTCAGTTTTTGATAACCAAAGTTCACTTTTAGTCGATATAATTTAATTTATTTATTGTGTGTTAAAATGTTTGTAGGAGATGTGATGAAGGTTGGCCTTGGTTCGGGGTGTTAAGCCCAACAATCATAAGAGCATATTTTTCAATTCATTTCTGTTAGTATTGTTAAGCCATACAGCTACTTTTTTGCATTCTACGTGTGTGCGTGTGTGTGCATGCATAAAGAATACACGAGGGTCTTATAAATCTTTGCAATTTATTTCAACACAAATACATACACAAATACTTTTATCTTTTTTTTTTTTTTTTTGCGAAATGTATGAATATATTGAATGTATTTTTTTACATTTCGCTATAAATTTTTTAACAATAGCAATACATTTTTTTATTATTGTATATTTCTGTAGGTTTATAGGTGTGAGTGTAAAATTAAAATGTTTTTTTTGTTTGTTTATTGTGCGAAAGTGTGTTAGTGCGTTGTGTGCTAGCAGTATATTTCCGGGAGACTTTATTATGGCGGTTAAATGGAAATCTATGTGTTTGCATTGAAATCCTCAAAAAAAAAAAAAACAAAGTGGAAACAAATAAAATGCGTTTGGTACATTTCCAACTCGAAGGTACCTCAAATTTCATTTGCAAACACTCAATACAGATTTATTGATATAAAATATTTTATTGAGTTGTTAAAATGAAACATAATTGAGATCATTCAATGGAAAAGCAGTTGTAAAAATTCCGGTTTTTTTAATACAAAAAAAAAAAAAAAAACAATGTTATCAAGTTCATTTCCGATCAAGTTTTTAAGGGTGTTTATATGCCTGCTCACACAAATACTCATGAGGTTTTTAAATTATTTAGATTTTTCTTGAACTTATCAACTCACGCAAGTTAGTAAGACCAATAAGCAATAGACCCTAAAGACTTCATTGCATCCAGACGGGCACCCTTTAGTGCAGTTTACATAATAATGGCATCATTGGTCTTATTTCTCCGATCGATCTGCGGGTAAGATGTAGTTTCCACAGCATGGCGGCATTTGCCACACGCTGACCAGAAATATCGACTTTTAAAATCAAAAGAGGTTAAGTTGGCATCCTAATAAGCCAGCAACAATTGTCGCTTGAAAGTCAACATTTTTCGTATTTTTGTGACATACATCACACAATGCTCAAAAAAGTGACACAGTGTCTCAAAATTTTCACTTTATGTTTCTGCAATAATTTACATCGTTTAACACAAGCCTTGATGAAGCATAGTTTACAATTCTCCATCTTCAAGTGCTAAATATATAAAACTGCACCGAACTTTATGTACCCTTCACTAAAATAATAGCGTATGTGTTTTCTTAAACTAAAGATTGTTTTGCAGGAATATGTATATCTGTGATGTAATGAAGATATTTGGGGTGAAGTTAGATATTTATTTGTAACCCAGGGTCTGAACTGAACTCTTCTTAATAAAGAGTCTACTGAAAAATAAGCGCTAGAAACAAGGCTCTTGGTTATCCAAGCTGAAAGGAATAGTCTGAGGGTATCAAATATTTGCTTTTCAGTTTCATTTGTGTAATTTTAACACAAATAATGCTTTAGTAGGATTTTTTAAGAAAATTTTTAGATTGTTGGCAGTGTTTAGTTATTAACTTTTGTGCATTTTGAATTTTGAACAAAATTTAAAATTTTTTATCGCATTTTTTTGGAAAAATAAAAATTTTTTGTGAAAATTTATTGAAAATAAATATTTGTACGAACATAAGATCTGGCAACCCTCGTTCTTGTTGTCCGTATGTGCGTTCTAAAAACAGAGGTGAGTTAGTTACTTCCACCATTGCTTGTGTGTACAGAATAATCGACAATTAGCTAACTCGAGTTGAGCAATCTCAATGCCTGCGTTGGTAGAATTTCGTATTGTGAAACAGAAGATCATGAGTTCGAGCCCACCTTCTTCGGACATGTGTGCAAAAGGAAAAATATCAATTATAAAAGGCAATTAAAAACTAAGAAAAAGCAATAGAAATCTCCAAAAAAAAAAAAATAAAATTATTGTGTGAAACCATGGCCAGATAAATAAAGTAAGACGTCTGTTTGCTATGAGAATAATGGATAATTTCAAAACAAGGCGTTAAGAATAAGAAGAGCTCCTCTATCTGTTAACGGAAGCAAGTAACAACATGATTACAGTACAGCAGATGTAAAATGAGACTATTGGATTTAAAGGGATGACTCGCTTGGTTGTAAAGCGAGGCTAAGTGGTCTGTGAATGGTTTAGGTAACTAAGAAAGGTACCGAGTTGTTCGCTTCTCGCCGGAATAACACAGTAGTGTAGCATGGATGGGGCTGCGTTAATAATAATGCATGTTTAGACCACAGTATTTTAAATACCGTATGATTAAATATCCAACTAGAATCACAGAGTAAGAAAAAAAAGCGAATTTATAATGTGCTGCAGTGGTATTTGCAATCAACATAATGCCTACGTTTATTCAAAAAGAAAAAAACGTAACAATAGTTGCGCAAAATTTTAATCGTTTATTTTAATCCCAATATTTTTCTTATCTAGAGTTGAGTTATCTGTTTTTAATGACATTGCCAATTATTTTATTGAAAAACAATTTTTTTAGCAAAGTTTAGTATTTTTCTTAATATGTTGGTGAAACTTAAATATTTTGACGAAATTTAGATGGTAAGCAACATTCCGATTGTCTGATAATTAATAGTTTTATAAATTTTTTTTAACACTTAATTCGCCAACAAGAAAGAACACAATTAAGTCCGAAAAATGTTAGAATAAAAAAAGATGCTCGCCTTTTATTAATATATCTCCTCTAGTTAAATGGCACCTCCTTTGAAGGTACGTCTGAGATAATGGTACTCATAAATATTCTACAGCGCCTTTGGGGACACCACAAAACTGATTCCAACCTGATTATGGTCAGAATGACATCGCTAAATTGACTGCTCATGTCTTATAATCAGGTTTTGGCTTTGTATTAAATACCACAAATTTTCTTTGTTCAGAATTAAATTGAAACTAATGTATTCCTATGTTAAACAAATGCCTATAAAAAACCTTTTTTTTAAATGCCTCATTTTTAAAATATTTTTTTTGGCAAAAAAGTACCATCCAAACATCTTTACATTTACAATATAATTTTTGTCTCATAAAGCATAAATTATTCACATGACTAGATGCACAATTTTTCAATTTCTTAATTATGATTTGTTCGTTGTAATTCTCATCCCTGGAGTAAAAAAAACCAAAAAAAAAAAAAAATACAAGAGGGAATATATGTACAACATAAACAGGAATTATTGTGTAAATATTGGATGGCAAATTTTAACACGTATAGTTACAACTTACAACACAGTTTAAATGGTGTGAACAGCTTTAACTGTCAAACACAAAAACTATTGTTTTTTTATTTTTGCTGTATGATTTCACCCTACATTAAATTTTAATTTTATTAAAATTATTTTAATGTTAATTACTTTAATAAATATTCTTTTATAAACAATTAAACTTTCTTTAGTTCTAATTAATTAATCGTATTGCTTTTGTTATCTGTTTATAAATATGAAAATAAATCTGTGTATGCAACTTAGAAGAAGCCAAACGTTCAGATCGCTCATTTTGAAATTTGGAATATGGTTTTGTCTAAAGTTGGAAATACGCTTTTTTTCAACAGCCTGGTTTATTTAGAGAATCAAAACAGTGAATCTGCAAATAAAGTACGAACTCATAGTTGAGTGAGTAGGAAGACGATTACATACACAATCGTTATTATTTTCTATATCTCAAGAACTAAAAAACTATGCTTTAAAACACTGCACAGTGGGGCAGAATCAAAATATGTTAGACAAAACTCAGGTTTTTGTAAAGGGCTTGGCCATTAATCCAGAATTTAATATAAACATAACAAAATAGTATTAGAGCTCTAGTTTTGAAGCTGGGTACCATATGCTTTCTAACAGTGGCGCTATGTTTTCGAATACTTAACATTTCTTAAATTTTTGTCTTGTTTTTAAAATTATGCATTGTCTTAAAAGTCTAGTTAATAATTTTTGTTTGTTTTATTGTTATTATTTATGGAATATATAAAATTCATAGTTTTGTACGTAAGAATGATATAAAAATAATTTTTTTTGTTTGATAGAAAATTGCATTATATACGTTCATACATATACAAAATAAAATATTCCCATCTATCTACCTTAGGTTGAGTACATTGTAAACATCCATCTATTTAATTAACTAATTTTGTAAATTAATATACGAGGAGTATTCATATCAATATTAATTTGATTAAACTGTTCTCTTTATAACTCATCTTGTACATTTGTTTTTGCTTTTTACCAACCATCGGTTAATCACGAATGCAATTTTTAAGTGTTAATCATTCTTACTTGTTTACTCACAACATTATAGATTCTTTTTCAGTATCATATTTTTATGAGTTAAGCATGAATGTACATGCGCTGTGCCTTGCTTTTGTTATTTACATTTTTATGAAGTTCGGGGTTGAACTGTGGATATGGATTAAAATTTTATTTTTAACTTAAATTTATTTTTCTTGTGTCTTGTTTTCTTTGAAAAACTATAAATAAACTTTTTAAAATTTGACAAATCAAATAAAGTTTTCTCCAAAATTAAATCTGTAAAATTATGATAAAGGAAATCCCACAATACCCAAAATAAGATACAAAAATCGCAAAATAAAGTCCTAATATGGGCCAGGGCTCACGAAGTACCAGCTTTAAGATTTAAATAGGTCAAATTAAAGGGTCTCCATCGTGTACAAGTATGATTTATTTTATAAGAATTAAAATTTTAACGTACACGCATTTATTATACTTAAGATAATTAAGAAAAAAAAAAAAATAAATTTTGGATTTTTTAAAATTAAAAATTGTCTAGTTTTTAAGTAAAAGAAAATGTCAAGTTTTCCGAAATATTTTTTTTTGCATTAACTACGATAAAAAAATTACTGAAAATTGTACCTAATAATTTGAAAAAACTAAGTCAGGGTTGCGAAAAATTCATTTTAAAACATAATTTGCATACTAAAACATTTGTTTAAGGTAAAAAAGTACACCTTTAAGACCATGAATAAATTCATAACATAAGTCAGAAAAATTTAAGAAATGCCAAGCATTAAAAAACTTGCAAGTGCTTGTTATCAAACTTTGAGACCACAAAGCACCACCATCAGTAGACGGTACCTAGCTTGAAAACTTAAGCTCAGATACTCCTCTGCTATACTCATATCAGATGGCCGGCCTAGCTCCTAAAAAATTGCTGGGTAATTTTCTGGCTGGTAATATTTTGACTTTGATCCAGTTTGAGGTTTTATTTTGCGGGCGCATACTAGGTGTGGTTAGTAAAAAACAAGTAAGACAGCTACATATATATATATATATATATACATTTTTTTTTGTTTAAAGTAAAAGTTTTACATAAAAATGTCATCGGTTTTTAATGGGTTAGGCATTAATAAAATAGTATTTTCTTAAAGATCTCTTCCAAAGCTTTGAAATGATACCCATATTAATATCTTAAAAAATTTTTAAATTTCAGAGTCCCGCAACTCAGAAAATATGGGCCAGTTTTTCATTTCACGTTTTTTTTCTTATTTTTTAATTCTCTATCCCGCCATATATTTGTTTTTTTTGATTGGAGTTTCTTCATTGTTTCAAATGATATAGAAAAATTAGAGGTAGGCACAGTGTTTTCCCGCTTCGACGAAGGAAGTAGACCGATTTTGCTTATGACCAATAGCACCTTTTTCGACAGTAAGTCTGATCGACTGGCATACTTCAATTTTTTCTAGCTGATCTTGTGCCTCGACAAACTTGATTTCAACACTAACACGGATGGACAGACGGACGGAAATGTTAAAATTAGTTATACCCTTTTTCAACTTTTTGTGGTGAAGGGTATAGTAAACAAAAAAAAAAAAAAAAAAAAAAAATATGACCTATTTTATACTACTGTTTGATACAATTAAAAAAAATTGAATTTAAAACTTAATTTCAAAGATAAATTTAGTTTCGAAGGACCAATTGTGTCTTTTTTGTTTAATAAGGATAGCACGCAGAAATGACCCCCAATTTATGCAACCATTGTTTCAGAAATAGGAAACTAGATTATGAGAGGGAGGATAAAAGGAGTAGTTCTTTGCATACTGACATGAAAGGCCTCTGCAGTAAGTTTTTTCCACATTCGTGGTGTGGCTTAAGTCACCGGCCAATACATGACAATTTTATTGTATTTAGTGTCTGGTTTCATAAAATCATGTCGCTGTGATGTGTAAATATTAAAAATCACTTGATGTTTCATTTATTCATACAGATTTTGATAAACAGCGTGTAAAGAGTTTTATAGTTTTCTTTTTCTTTTGTGGACGCGTTTTAAGCACTTAACAAAGTAATGCGTCAGGGGTTATCACTTCAAACGAAGCTGAGTTACTTGCGAACCAATGTAATGTTTTTTGTAAGCGAGTAACAAAATTTTGCAATCACAAAAGTAAGTCATTTTATGGCAAGTACTTTTTAAGGTCATGTCTAATATTTTGCTGGGAGACTACTATTATATACAACAAGTATTTAGATAGAGACAACAGCTTTTATATGGACGGGGAGGCAGAGACAGCTGTATGTTCAGTTTAGCTGAAACTATCAACTATCTCTACAACTGAGAGGATAAGTGTCCATATACCACACAAAAATGCATGGGTTAGAGCATATTTTTTAATGTCGGGAGCGAGGAGAAAGAGTTCTTAATGCAGTTGCCAATCAGCCTTTAATAGTCGATGATGCAAATAACTCTTTATTCGAAAGAGAAACTTAAATGTGTTTTATAATTAAAAAGATGTGCCTTGATAAATAAGGTAACGTTAGTATAAAAGACACATAAAAACCTGGAGTTGCACTGGGAAAAGATTTGGTGACTTGGGCAGAAGGGTAGAAAAGATGGTTTGACAAAATCGAGATTTCCTTAATTTAATAATATTGCTTACTTGTTAAAGCTCATGTAAACTTCAAGAAAAATAAGGGAAAGTTGAAAATCGTAGAAGATTATACTTTTAGACTGCGACTGGATAAGGCTAAGATGACAGCGCACATGGTAAGTGAATATCTATCCTTATTTAACATTAGGCATAGAACCACCGACAGACACACGTTAAATAAGAATGACATGCTGGCTGTTAAGAAAGACTTTGTGATGAGGAAGAAGTTAACAATTACCAGGATTATTAAAGAATAGGGCTCAATGAAAGGATGTAAATTAATAACACTTTGGTGTTAAAAATCATATAGGGGATTTATTTGATTGTTTTAATTTTTTTTGTTGATCTTTGTAAAATTTTTCATGTTTTTATCCATTTACTAATTCTGTGTGATTTTAAAAACAGATACATTTAAATACTCCTGTTTAAAAAAACTTTTTAGTAACATAGACAAATATGTTTTTTTTCCTTCGTTTAAAATATTAATACTTTTAAAAAATCCCGAAATAAGGAAACAGCTGTGTGTGAATAAATAATTCGTGTATAATAAACATGGAAAACGTTTAAAACTTTTTTTGTTTAACAAAATACGCAAATCGTTAGCATATAAAAATATAGTTAAGTTCCCTCTTATTTAACTCTGGCACAGCAACATACATACACAGGCTGGCCCAAAAAGATGATTCGTACACTTTTTGGCGATATCTTTTTAATGAATACAAAAAAATATTTAGTGGAAGCTTGGTACCGTGAAATAGCTTCCAAATGAAATAACTCCCAAGAAAAAAATTAAAATAACTCCTAACAAAAAATTCAAAAATCCCATACAAATTGGAAGTTACTTCATAATGAAATAACTCTTTTTTAGAGGTTATTTCATAATTTTTAAATTAATTATTTCATTATGAAATAACTCCCAAATAATATAACTCCTAACTGGATTCTGTTGGGAGTTATTTCATATATTTTGATAATTGGGAGTATTTTATTTGACTAAAATTGCATTTCAGTTCATTCAGATGTTATTCTAACGGTTGCTATAACTTTTTTTTTTAATTTCTTCTTCAAGGTATATTGAGTATCGGCATATAAGTTATTTCATTTTAATTAACTCAAGACCTATTATTAGGAGTCACCTAATGGAAGCTATTTAATTAGGACTTATTCCATTATTCTGGCTATAGAGAAAACCTTTAGTCAGCGAAGCCGGTGTTTGTTATACCGTAGAGAATAATATCCTTCCGCCCGGCCGAAGGCTATGGTATATGGAATAGCGGCTTCGCTAACAAAATATTGTCTATATAGCCGGCCTTTGGTCATATATCTATGATATATGGTATGATATTAAAGCTAAGGACCTCTTTCATCGGGAGATACCTGTTATACCATAGAGGTTAAAACAGTTAAACAGTGCCAGGGTGCAAATATTGTTTGTATTGGGAGTTATTTCATTTTTGTTGGGATTTATTTTATTGGGAATTATTACATTAGGACTTGTTTCATTTGGGAGTTATTTCACAGTACCTAGAAGCTTTTGGTTTTATTAAAAAATTTTTCACTACAAGCATTTAGCTATGGATTATTCAAGAGTTTCCTTGATCTATGGGTTGGTTATAAACAGCTGTGACTTTAAGGAAGTCTTGAAAGTTTAAATCTTGCAAACTGGGATGGGATGAAAAGCTGACTCCTTGAAATTTTTAGGCAAAGTGCGGTGCAGAGAAGATAGTAAAGAGGCAAATTGTGTCTCATGAAGCATGGTTGGTAAGATCTTGCAAAGATTTTGAGTTATAGATTAAGCAGTTTAAAATTTTCAATAGTGCAGTCTTGTTAATCCAATCACTTCTATTAGATAAATTGATGTTTATACAATGTCCAATAGATGATTAGAAAATCGAAGACAAATTTTAACAAATAACATGTGGTTTTTTTCTGTAATATTATAAAGAAAAATTATTTTGTATTCTTGAGAGTTATAGCGTTATAAACATCGAAAGTGCTCTTTAATTCAACAGGATTATTTATTTATTTAAAAGCTTTTGACATTAAGTCACCAATAAGCAATACAAAAAATATCAAAGATAAAATAGGAGAGACAAGAAGAATGAACGCTTCTTATATTTTAGTCTTGGCAAAGGGTAGAGAAAATTGCTACGCAAAAAATTTTCGCTACCCAAATAGCAACGCTGTTGATTTCATATTTTTAATTGTAATCGATACTTTTCGAAAATCAATAGTAGTTACCCTTTCTTAGACATTTTTATGAATTTTATTACATTGGTCGTTTATTTGCCTCGATTTAGTTTTAATTTTTAATATTGTATGTGACAATGTATTGAAATTTTATATTAAAATATTGAGAATTTCGGTATGCGGTTTAATTTAAGTAATTAATATTTTTTATTTATGCTCATTATTAAAAGTTACCAATAGTTAAAGTTAAGATTTTGTGGGGCAAATAATTCGTTTTTGTGAACATTTTAAGCTGAAATTAATAGACAATTTATCAATTATTCACATAAAATTTTTTACTAACACATTTTCTATAATTTTATACTGAACTGCGTTACCATTTAACTGCTTTTGGTATTAAATTGAAATGATTTTTTTTGTTCTGTTCCAAAGATCAACCAAAATTTACCTTATATGTTTTGTAAGAAAGTCACTGAAAACGCTGTTTGCTACGGACATCACACGTATACAAATGTTTACATGATTTATTTTTATTTTCCCATTAAGACTTTTAAAGAAAGTAATGGATATTTTCATCATCAGTGGTTGCCATTTGATGGATCAAATGGTGATTACTGTTCTTTACTTTAACTATTGGTAACTTGTAATAATGGGACTTCTAGTAATAAAGTCAATCTGTTAAAAATGTTTTATGAATTAAATTGTACAGGAAAAACAAACTTCAGAAATCCACAATAATCGGTACAATATATATCAATACTATCGTGCCCTACTTAGAAGATTTATTTTCGAAGGGTGTTGTAAAAATTAATTTATTAATAGAAGCCATAGTACTACCGTCCTCAAACATAATAAACTTACACTTTTAAATATCGTTACAATGTGTGTGTGTCTGTCTTTAGAAACATTTTAACTAGACAATTAAAATTAAAAAAAAAAAAATTGACACAGAATTTATTTCTATCATAAGAAGAACAACAACACACTGCACCGAATCTTTTATACCCTTCACCATAGCGATGTTAACGCTCTACAATGGGCCATTTTATGATTAAAGTATAAAATATTAGCAGATTTTTTAATGGAATATTATTTTTTTTTGTAAAAGTAGACTGACAACTAAATCTCTACTTATAATAAAATAGTAACGGGGTCATTTCTGTACATAAACTATTGATTTAAAATTTTTATGTTGGTGTAGATAGTAATCGATTTGGAATACAAAACACCTATTTTTGGAATTTTTTGTTTGTGTGTCTACATTTCTGTCTGTCCGTTTATCTGTCTGTATTCGTATCATGTAAAAACTGCTAGATGGATTTGAATAAAAGTTTGTGAGGAGGTCACTTAAAAGCTTCGTCTGAATGAATATTTTTATTTTTTATTTTTTATTTTATATATTTGAATGAATATTATTATGCATGAATTTATTCTTTTATTTTTTTATTTTATATATTTGAATGAATATTATATTATTGAATTTATTCTTTTCTTAATATCCTGCAGACAAGCATAAAAGCTTTGCGGGCTTAGAGAATAATGAAGAAAAATTTGTCAATAAATAAATTATTAAATAAAAAAAAAAAAAAAAACTAGAGATACAAATGAGAAGACACCCAATTTTATCGGTATAATGTCAATAGAACAGTTGTCAGTACATTTAATTTTTGTAGATGGTAAGTTTTTTACACTGTTTACAGAACTCTACAACAAATGTTTAAAAGCATATTTTTCTAAATATTAATTTTAAGAAAATTAGAAATCATACGTGACGCTAGTAATAAAATAAAATAGCTAGAGAAATAAAATCTATTTTACCAGTGAACCAGTGTCAAACAAAAAATTGCTTGTTTGAAAAGATATGAAAGCACGCATACTTTTGTTTGAAATTTTTTTCTCTTAAAACTTTAAAAATTTCACAATAAATATAACTAAAAAAATAAATATAATAAAGCAAAAATATAAAAATAAAAAAAAAAAAAATATGTTAATAATAACGAGCAAAATATGACCTTTTTAGCCCACATCACCAGTTACAAAAGAAATAAATATTTACGTAAATATGTTTTCTTTTTACTTTTACTGGAGAGCATCAAAAGGACTCATGACGATTTTTGAGAACAAATATCAAAATGTGCAATTGAAAAAAAAAAAAAAATAAATAAAAAAAAAATTGATTTTCTATGCTCTGACAAGGCATTGAACTCGGTCCTAAAAAAATCCTTGGTTGAACGAAGAAGTTTTAGTTTTTTGGGGTTTTTTTTAAACCTAAATTATAGTTTACTTTTAAATTACTAACAAATTTTTTTTATTTTTTAATTTGGGTAAGTTTTCAATATTTAATGAATTTTTTTCTGATTGCTATAAAATATTTTTATAAAAAGATTTGAGTGAAAATATGATATTTTGTTATAACTTCGATAGTTTAGTATACTTTCAATTCTATTTAGATTTTTTATTGATTACTGGTTTGCTTAGTTAAATTTTTTTTTGTAAAATTTCGACAGTTTAGTGAAGTTTTAAATTATGAAATTCTAAAATAAAAGTAATTTAAATTTTATATTTTTAGTGAAATTTTAGCGAAAATGTCATTTTTTTGTAAAATTTTTAGCCTTAAATGCAATTCCGATTTATACTAAAGAAAGCTCGCTCTTTTTAATCATATCTCCAGCATTTAAAAATATGTGTTGCTAAATTTTAAGAACCGTCTGGAAAGTATGTCTGATCAACAGACATTTTTTTACTTAAATCAGAATGACAAAATTATATGTACTTTCCCTTTCTGTCTTTGTGAAGGATATAAAACGTACAAGACGAGGGTGTATGCAATCTCTAATAAAAACGTAAACAACTCAAATAAAACTTGAGGGAAAAAATATTCTATTTTGTAATATAACTGATTAAAAACCAACAGTTAAAAATTTCACATAAATAAATGATCTGGTACCGTTCGTGTGTAATTCTTGCCCCTTACACTTTAACGGGATGGTTCAGCCGGAAACACCTAGCACTGCCTTCTGCACTAATAAAAAAACAACTTAATACCAAACGGTTCATTTTTTACTATTAAAGGGAAGACCCCATAACTGTTTTAGAATTCTAAATATTACTGTTTTAAGAAATTTTAATTTTGTTTGATATCTAAATTCAAACGTTTGTAAAATGTCTGCATGAGTCCGTCATAATTACACAGCTAATTGCATGTACTTAAAAGGTTAACGTCTTAACATGCCAAAGACAGTTGGGGGTTAAATTATAATTTAATTAAAAACGAACTGAAATTAATGTTAAAAAAATAAGTATTCCGCAATAAAAATAAAACAACATGCTATAAATTGATAGCGTTTACATATCAGGCATAGAAAAGTAAATAAAATGTTTTTTGTCCCCAAGTTTTATAAATGTCTGCAATGTTTTGTTAAACTTTTTTATTTAAATTTTTTTCTTTTACAGAATGAGTGCATTTTTCTGTAAAGTTATTTAAAGGAATGATTTTTTGTATTTAGTAAAAGTGAAACAAAGTATATTTCAAAGTGTTTGTGTTTCATTGAAAATAAAAAAGTTTTCTAAAGTAGTTGGTAATAGGAAGATAATGAAGCGCAGTATTTCTATTTCTAGTATGTTTTTGTTAAAAAGCGACATTATCTAAATACCCTCTTGCTTCTTATAATTTTTTTAAAAAAAAGCAGAAATTGAGTCAAAGCTAAGAAAAATTTATTTAATTAATATTTGTCTGTGTTTTAATTTCTTTTTTCATGAGTTACGATCGAATGCATATTGATTAGAGATGAGCGAGATTTTGAAGGATCATCGTTACTAGTGAACGTAATTATCAGTCACCGTTCTTTTTTATAGTTACCGTGAGCACTGTTTGCAGTTTTTTTTATTTTCATTTAAGCATACATGTTTATATAGAAAGTATATAAACACCACCATAATGGAAAAGAAAACTTGATTTCTACATTCAAAGCAGCTGTAATTCATTTTGGCCAGAAATATAAAATTCGGTAACTCTGAAGGTTCGAGTGAAAAAGCACAAAAATTGTTTCCTTGTTACAAAGGTATGCATGTGTCAAGTTTGAAAAAAGAATAGCTGTTGTTACTAAGAAGAGGCAAGAAAAAAGAACACCATGGCGAAATAATACTAGGGGATTTCGATAGCGAATTCATTGATTTTCTTCGAAACGTTAAGTTTCATTAAATGGAGTTTGACATTTCAGGTTTCATTGCGACCACCTAGTATTGATTCGCCTTAAAAGTACACAGCAATGAAGCCGATTTGACATATGAAAGCATAAAAGGGTCATAAGTGCTTATACTTCTCTCTACAAAGTAAAATTAACTTTAAGTTTGTGTATGTGCAAATAAAGAATAACGTTTTTTCGCGGAACTGTTACCTGATAAACTCAGTCACTATAGTAGCCAGTGATTCCTAATTCACAGTGATTAGATAAAAGCTATTGAAATATCGCTCATCTGTTATATCGATTGTAAAAAAGCTGCAATTTTCATTTTATAATCATATGAAAAAGTTCATATTTTCCTTATAAATTAAATAATAATGTTTTTTTTACCTTTTTAATTAATTTTATTTTCTGATTGTTCAAGCACTAGTTGAGTGGCATTCTCACGAAACAGGAAACAAAATTATTTAAATGCAAATTATAAATTTAATTTAAAAAAATTTGTCAAATTTACTCAAAAAATTTCAAAATAACTAAGGGGAATTAACAATATAACAATAAAAAGAAAAATAGGCACTTAGGTGTATGGCAACTTTAGAGCACAAATAATTACTGCAATTTTTCTTACCCTTTTTAATAACGTTTTTACTAATATCCGCCTTGCGAAAAACAAAGATAAAAACTTTAAACATTTTTAAATAAACATACTTATAAATTTTCAATACTTAAAATATAATCAAATTTTTAAATTTCAAAAAATTTTAATGTGCTGTTTCTGTATTACAGGCGATCAACTCGTCTGAAAAATTTGTATGAAAAGTGCTCATTTGTTTGAGTTGTTTCCATATAATCGAAATGATCGCCTGTAATATAGAAGCAACACATAAATTTAAAAAAATACATGTGTATGTATGTATGTAAACACATACATTTTCTTGAAAAAAATGTTACAAACAATTAAGTTGGATACTTTGTAATGTTTACTATTTTTTATAAATGTCTATAACACTGTGCAACATTATTAGTATCAGCCTTAACGTTTATTCTTTTTGATGTTGGCACTTTTATTATATGTAACAACTCCGACATATACCGACGTTTATAAATATTTCTATATTTAAAATTGATGCATCTTCAAAATTAGGATGATGATTTAGACTGGCACAATGGGAAGATAATGCAGTTTTTTGTGGATTATTAACGTCTCTATATCTTTGATTAGATTTTTGTCCAGCTATTCTAGTTTAAAATTTGTTTTTTGTTTAACTTCCATATACTTTTTTACAATCTTCACTACCATTACCATTACAAGGTATTTTGTATACTACATTTGACATTTCCCATTTTTGTAATCAAAAATTTTTAAGCTCACTAAACAAATTAAATATATTTTCTATTAAATTTATTCAATCAAGTAAAATATTAAATGAAAGAAATTAATTATTTTCTAATTTTTATGAAAATTAGTTGAACTGTGGAAGTAAATGAATTAAAATTTATTTCTGGCTTAAGTTCATTTTTTAATTTCTAAAAACTTTTAGAAAGAAAATTAATTTACAAATGTAATCGGACGTTTTCCAAGGAAAACAAGAAAAATTTTTTTTTTTAGACACTAGCAGAATGAAATGCAGCATTTTCTGGCTCGCTACAGACCTTCATCAGCATTCTTTGTATCTATCTACTTTAGCTTGTGTAAATTGTAAACATCATCTATTTAACCAACTAATTTTGTAAATAAGAATACGAGAAATATTCAAATCAATATTAATTTGGTTAGACGAAATCGACACACAAACCAAAGTATTTCTTCATTGTTCTATTTTTGGAATTGTCTTATACATTTGTTCTTGCTTTTGTATCAACCTTCGGCTGATCACGAATGCAATTTTTTATTTTTGTCATTCTTACTGATCAGCCGAAGGTTGATACAAAAGCAAGAACAAATGTATAAGACAATTCCAAAAATAGAACAATGAAGAAATACTTTGGTTTGTGTGTCGATTTCGTCTAACCAAATTAATATTGATTTGAATATTTCTCGTATTCTTATTTACAAAATTAGTTGGTTAAATAGATGATGTTTACAATTTACACAAGCTAAAGTAGATAGATACAAAGAATGCTGATGAAGGTCTGTAGCGAGCCAGAAAATGCTGCATTTCATTCTGCTAGTGTCTAAATTTTTCTTGTTTTCCTTGGAAAACGTCCGATTACATTTGTAAATTAATTTTCTTTCTAAAAGTTTTTAGAAATTAAAAAATGAACTTAAGCCAGAAATAAATTTTAATTCATTTACTTCCACAGTTCAACTAATTTTCATAAAAATTAGAAATTAACATACGCATGGCACGGCGCATGTTCATTCATGCTTAAAGCACAACAATCAATATGATACTAAAATAGCATCTATAATGTTGTGAGTAAACAAGTAAGAATGACAAAAATAAAAAATTGCATTCGTGATCAGCCGAAGGTTGATACAAAAGCAAGAACAAATGTATAAGACAATTCCAAAAATAGAACAATGAAGAAATACTTTGGTTTGTGTGTCGATTTCGTCTAACCAAATTAATATTGATTTGAATATTTCTCGTATTCTTATTTACAAAATTAGTTGGTTAAATAGATGATGTTTACAATTTACACAAGCTAAAGTAGATAGATACAAAGAATGCTGATGAAGGTCTGTAGCGAGCCAGAAAATGCTGCATTTCATTCTGCTAGTGTCTAAATTTTTCTTGTTTTCCTTGGAAAACGTCCGATTACATTTGTAAATTAATTTTCTTTCTAAAAGTTTTTAGAAATTAAAAAATGAACTTAAGCCAGAAATAAATTTTAATTCAGAAATTAATTATAAACAAAAAAAGCACATAAAAAATTCCAATAAAATTATTTATTATAATTTCGAATTGAAAGCAATTTTGTAATCATTCAAGTTACATCGGATATTATAGTTATATATTATTATGCTTGCTCAATTCTCTAAATTATTTCATTGTCTTAAAGTTCTGCTACTAAATTAATGAAAAAATAATTGAAATGATTGGGGTGAAGATGATGTTGATGACAATGACTGTGATACTGCTGGTTCATTATAAAGACGATGAAAAAGTTGATAAAGAAACAAACAGACATTTGAATGGGGAACACCAACATTATTTAAATTTTATACTTAATCAATTAAGTCAACTGTGAGAGATGCAGTCATCTTGAAATTATTTTGAATAATTTTTATATTTTGTTTGAATTTTTGTAATTTTCTGGCGCCTAAATTTTATATATTTGTAAATAATGAACGAATAAATGAATGGACCTTTCAGAGATTTTAAAAATTGAAAATTGTGACAAAAAGGCAAGTTGTACAAATGCTCAGGAGTAAACTTAGTTGTGACGTGGTTACAAAATGTTATTATAACGTCTGTAAGAGTATATGATTTTAGAGATTACATTATAGTTATTTGCAAATACTTTAGTCACAATAAATAAATTTTTATTAATATTTGGTTATTAAATGTTTGCTGCCTACAAGAATCATTTTTGAAATATTCCACCCATCTCCAAAGTTTAAAAATAATCTTAAACGAATATTTAACATGATGAGTTTATTCAAAGAAAACATATACAAATTTTAAATAGGAGCAAAAATGTTTGTTTGTGTATTTTTATTTTAATCGCACAGGCCAATTCAAATATGTCACTTTGAAGCGTAAACTCCCGTTCGATTTCGTTCGATTAGACTATTGCCTTAATTATTAAATAAATAAATGGCAATCTCACACTTTTAAATAAAACAATATTTTTAAAGGCAGATATTTAACTTTTATTGTGTTTAATAATTCAAACAAATTGAATTTCTTCAAATTGAATTTCCTCAATGTTTTGAATCATCAAGAGCCTGTCACTCGCTATTGACATCAACCACTTTAAGCGTTTTAAAGGAGAAAAAACTAGAAAAAGTACATTTCAAGTAGTGCAAACATTTCATTGACAAATTTCTATGGTACAACCCTGCAGTTCTTCTTACAGTTTGCGACTAAAATTAATTTTAAAAAGAAGTGACTTATTATGCCTTTAATTTTAGTTTTGAATTATGACTCAAGTCAACTGTATTCCAAGTTTTTGCTGCTGTTATACAAACGGACGTAATTATTTAAATTTTTTGTAATGGTTGTTGTTTAAAGCTCCATAGAACTTATAAAGGTGTCAAAGCAACAGTAATAATGCGCTTACTTTTTGACTCTTACTATCACTAAAATCAGGCAAATCGTCGTGAGTAGATTAACGCTTAACCAAATTATCCGGATTTGATTTGAAAATCGGTCATCAATTTAACTTATTAATCTCAAAATTGTATTTAACGAAGAAACTCATTTTTGACTTAACGGGTTTGCCAATTAATAAGGTTGCCGCATTGGAATAAAAACAGCCAGAAAAAAACCGTTTATTGCATTTTACACGTTGGTGGTTAGAACTTGCTTGAAGAAGATCGTTACCTCACCATGATAATTAATTTTTTGTGAGGTTTCAACTAGACGGCACTGTATGTTGTACAGCGAACACAATTGTACCTGCAATTTGGTTATTAAAAGTCTTGAAATTTGACACCTAACGATTATTTTCTGGGGGTCAGCGTACAATGCTGTTTTATGCTGAAAAGCCAGCAATAATTGACTTGGAGGTCAACATTACATGAGGTATTCGTAAAATACGTTTATTTGTTACCAAAAAAAATTATATGTACAGTAGACGCGGTTGTCATATACTCAAATTATTTTCAAGCTTAAATGCGATGTGTTGATCTTTGGGTTTAAAATAACAGTCCCTGCAATGTGAAGAATAATAAAAAATATAAAAAGCAAAAAAAAAAAAAAATGTTTAAAAAAAACTGTAATTTTGACAATATTTCAAAAGCAAACTAAAAGACATTTCATTAAATAAACAGCTTGTTATTAAAACAGACTCAACTTAAGATCAAATTTGTATGTTTGCTGGGCTGTTTGTATGCACATTTTAATTGCAGTAGTGAAATGATTTTTTTCCTACTGCTAGAAGTATAAGAAAAATGTTAGTTTAAAATAAAGTTGGGAGTGCAAGATAATGCAGTATTTCTTGTTCAAACCAACGTACGAAAGTTTTCGGGTCTAAAACCTTTAAGAGAAAAACACACGAAATATCCTCCTTTATGATGTTTGTATTCATTAGTTGCAAAATTCTTGAATGCATTTAGATACACATACAACTTGCATACACTGAGCAAATTACTTGTGGCAAAAATTAAAACAATTTAATCTAAAATGTAAAATTAAATTCAACTCATCTTGTTTGTACTGCTATTAATGTGCTGTAATATTTAAAAACATAACTAAATGCTCAGCACGTTAAATTGTAATCATAACAAATATATTTTTAAATTTTTGAGTGTAAAAGTGCTTAATTAAACCACATCAATTTGGTGTTTGTGTTTTCCTTGATTATTGTTAACAGCAGGTCCTGAGTTTAAGTATTCCTTTTATGTAACCGCATGTTAATGTTTAAACATCTGCTGATACTGATACAAACCAGTTCTAGTTGCAAAAATTTAAATAATTAGTATAAGTGAGTACTTTGCATTTGGTAAATTTGAAAATTTCACTTACATTATTACACTACATACTTTTGCATAAAACGATGAGTTAAAGAATCAATTCTTAAAATTTATAGCCACTTAAGAAATGAAGATATTTTTAACTGGCTTAAAAAAGAAGGAGGTTATCTATTTGACTGAATGTTGCTTTTTTATTTTTGTGTGCCTGCAGAACGCAGTAATTTCTGAACTAACCATCGGTTGATTACGAAAGCATTTTTTTTTAATTTTAATCGTTTTTACTTGTTTATTCACAACATTAAAAATGCTGCTTCAGTATCCTGTTGGTTGCTATGAGTTAAGTATGATGTACTGCGCTGTGCCTTGCGTTTTGTTAATTTAATTTTTATAAAATAAGGAGATGAACTGTGGATCGCCTTGATCTAATTAAGTTAATATTGATATAAATATTCCTCGTATTTTTATTTGCAAAATTAGTGGGTTAAATAGATGATGTTTACAGTGTATACAACCTTAAGTAGATAGATGCGCAGAATGCTGATGAAGGATGTAACGGTCCAGTAAATCCAGCATTACATTCTGCAGGTGTCTGTTGTTTCTTTTTTCATAAAATAAATTTTCTTTCTAGGGTTTTAGAAATAAAAACAAATTTATGTTTAAATTCATTAATAACCACAATTCAACTCTTAATTTCATAAAAAAATTAAACTTTTAAAAATCTTAAAAATTTTCTTTTCGGTCCTTTTATACAATGATCGTAAAGGAAAATTGTGGGAAATTTTATTCGATATAATATTGGATTCAATATAAATTTGTGGCCACAAGCAATAACAGCTTAACTCGTTATTTTAAAGTTTTCAAGAGAATTTTTAATTTTAATATTATTTTAAGGTTAAAAATACTCTGTTTTTAAGCTACAAAGATAAAATTTGACTTGCATTACAGACTTGAGTGTTAGAAGTATAATTATAGCAATAACTCAATTTGTTATTAACTCGACTTTAGCTGTTATTGGTTGTGGACACAGAAATATAGATTTCCGGTAACTTAAAATGGTTCAAAAAATAGACCTCCGCTTTAACTAAAGTTTTTGAAAAAGCAAGAGGAAATTTAGTAACAAAATAATACTTTAAAGTTATTTTAATTCATAAGAAATTCCACAATAATTGACATGCCACTTTTTTCTAAACTCACAAAATTATTAAATTTTTAATGTTTTTTAATATTTTTGATATTATAACGAATTAATTTAACGGTTTAAGTAAAAATTTTTTTAACAAACTAATAATTGAAATATTGTTATGTATAACCAAATGATAATATATTATTTATAATTTTATTAGAAAAATTAATCAATCTTAACTTTTTTATTGCACATAAAATTCGTCTTCTTATAAATTAATGGTGCGCTCCGATAAAAAGATGTAATCACTAAATTATGGAATAAAATTTTTATCCTTTTTAAATACTTATTAACAAATATAAGATATAATATAAAGGTATAATAAAAATACAAAAAAGGGGTAAGGCTTTTTTGGTTAAATATTTGGCTATTCTGACCGCACCTAACACATCATTTGAAACCAGTTTTCTCTTAAAAAAGTTAACGACGCAAAAAAAAAAAAAAGAAATTAAGTCAAAAATTGTTTATTTAGATACAATTTTTTCTTTTACATTCACTTTGTCATTGAGTTCAATTAGTGTGAAGAAAAGTCGAGCACCGTTTATTACACAAAAAAAAGACAATAATATACGTAAAATGAAAAATATATAACTTCTTCTTTCTCAGAGGCTAAAAGAGTCATGGAAAAGGGCTTTTGTAAAAGCTCAGAAAACAAGAAGACACTTCTCCGGAGTGTCCCGTTTTCTCTCAAAAAAGCTGGGCCACAATGGGCAGAATGCAGATTTTTTCATCTTTATTGTTTGGCAGTAGAGACTAAAGAAAGGTAGAAAGTTTAATGTTCATTTTTGTGTTAGTATAACGGACTCTACAGTCCGAAGAAATTCAAATTCGAAGTAAGGTGGCAACACCTCTCGACCATATTTTAAGGCTATGGCTCTTGTTAGTAGAAAATCACGACGCTATGTTTATATTTTTTTTGTGTCACTACAGCAAACGGATTCTTAGATAATAGAAAACCAAATTCAACGTAATTTTTGTTTAACAATTGAACTAAATTTTTTACACAAAAATATTATAAATAATTTTCAATTAACATAGTATCGAAAAAGTTGCTATTTAAATATAATAATATGTTGGGCGATAGAGAAATAAAAAAGAGGAACAAAATCAATTGAAAAAATTAGCGCTCGCCTATTTTTTTCCGAATTATGGGCCTCAGAAATTATTGAAAAATTTTTAAATATGAATATGGGTATCATTTAAAAGCTTTTTTTTTAGAGATTTTTAAGCAGATACTAATTTTTTTTAGTGCTTAACCTATTAAGAGCCGGTGACACTTAATATTTTTTTTTCTTATTTATTGATTCTCTGTCATAATATTTTTTTTATTAATTGAATTTATTTCAATTAACTAGATTTACATACAAGGTGAAGGGTATATATTTGGAAAGGTCTGGCATAGCCGTGTGCTATTCTTGTTTTTTGTTAAAGTTTAAATTGAGTTTAATTACTATTTTCTGTGCTTTTAAAAATTTTTTTTGTTGAATTTTTCACACACTTCGTGTGTACTATAAAAACCTTGTTATGGCTCCAATTTTAATAAAAATAATATATGGGAATTTAAATTAAGTAATTGAAATGGAATTTTAATTTTTTCGATGCAGTCTTATTCATTAAAAATTGTACAAAATAGTTTGTTTTTAGAGTCAATTTAAGAGTTTTAGGATATTTTCTGAAATGTTTTTCTACTTAAGTTAGTTTTACTTTTTTACTAAGGTTAAATGTATAAAACAGATTTTTTAAATAAATATGAATACATTTGCTGTTTCTTTTAAATTTCTGAAAAATAGCAATTTGTTAACTTAAAAATCTTTTGCATTATAAAATAACATTAATAATTACACCCTGTTTACATTTTGTTGCACTTTACACTGATGTCATTTACTGAAGAGGGGATTGTTATCATAATCCTTGATGCATAATTTATATACAGAATTATTTAGTGTTGTCATTTTCATTTCCCACAAACTAGAGGCAATATGCTGAAACTATGCTACTAAATGCGTATGCAAATACATATTTGCGATGTTTGGATTAGAGTTTTAGTTCGAATTTATATATGACCACGTGAATGTATTAATATTTTATAAGCCAGAAAAATAAAATTCAGTTTTATTTCGAGTACACCGATAAATCCAACGTTAGTTTGGTTTGATAACGTATTAAGTTTATTTAATCTATTTTTTTAAATAAATTTTTAAAAAATTTTAAAATCTGCTGATGCTGCTGTTTTTTGTGGAAAACAGATTGGTTTAGTTGCAAGGTATTACAAATTACTTTATAAAAAATAAAATCGATTTAATTTTATATTTTCTCGTATTCTCAAAATCAAGCAAAACCAATATTTGTTTGAAAAAGGCAGTACTATTATAAAAATGACATTATGCTTGTTTTCCTATTTAAAAATATTTGCAAAGAATAAAAAAAATTTTAAGAAATTTTTGAGTGTCGTAAATTAACAAAAAAATAACAAATGAATTATTTAATTAAGATTTTTTAAAAAAAAATTCTTTCTCAACTTATGATTAAGATAACATTAAAAATTAAACATGAAATAATTTTAAGAGTTTAGGAAAAGGGGCATGTCAGCTATTGTGGAATTTCTTATGAATTGAAATAACTATAAAATATAATTTTGTTACTAAATCTCCTCTTGGTTTTTTAAAAACTTTAGTGAGAGTGCAGGTTTGTTGTGTTATTTTAATATAATTTAGAACTATTAACATGTACCAGGACATAAGTTTTAAATAAAATAACTCCCAAACAAAATTTAATATGTTCCATCAGAAGAAATAAAATATTGGCCGATTCAAGAGAGTAATAAATATTAATTTTGGGGAGTGAAATAAATTAAAAAGGACACATGTATGTTGCTACCGTTACCCACAGAGGGGTATTTTGCTAATCGAGCAAATGTAAAAATTGACAGATAACTAAATTCTGCATTATATAGTGAATTTTCAAGGCCTTTGCTTGAGATATGTCGTTTAGGAACACGGTTAATGAGGCTATACGAGGGCTGCTCTATATATTTCTGGCCTAATAGTGAAAATGCGAATATTTATAATGAAAAATGGGTTTATTGTTTTTCAAAGTATTCTCCAGCATGATTTATACACGTTTGCATGCGCTCAAACCAGTTGTCGAAGCACTTTTTCCACTCCGATTGAGACACCTCTTAAACATGGTTTTTGAACACTTCAACATCTTCTTCTGGCGACGAAAATCGTTGACCACGCATTTTTTTCTTGATGTGCGGAAACAAGAAGAAGTCATTAGGTGCCAAGTCAGGGCTGTACGGCGGATGACCCATTAATTCGACGTTTTGGCCGGTCAAAAACGCTCTGGTTTGAGCCGATGTGTGAGAGCTCGCTTTGTCATGGTGAACAATGATTCGTCTTCTCTTGTTGGTTTTTCGAATTTCTCCGATGACTTTAGGCAAACAAATTGTAGTGTACCACTCAGAAGTGACCGTCCTACGTTGCTCAAGCGGAACAGTCGCCACATGACAAGTTTTGCCGAAGAAACAGGCGACCATTTGCTTCAAAGTGCTTCTTCCACGAACAACTTTCGTTGGATTTTTCTTGTCTTTGAAGACCCACACGGTCGATTGCTGTTTCGTTTCGGGTTCATGCGCATAGATCCATGATTCGTCACCTGTGACGATCTTATAAACGTGTTTTGAAGCACCGCAATCGTATTTTTGCAACATTTCTTTGCACCAATCGACACGAGCCTTTTTTTGAGCGACTTTCAAATTGTGCGGGATCCAACGAAAACAAACCTTTTTTATTGCCAGGTGTTCATGCAGTATCGAATGTATGCTGGTGGAAGAAATGTCCAAGGATGTCTCTATCCCTCGGTATGTCGCATGTCGATCTTGCATTATGAGTTCACGCACGGCATCAATGTTCTCTGGCACAACAGCCGTTTTTGGATGACCTTCATGGAATTCGACTTTGAGCGAGCTTCGGCCACGATTAAATTCATTATTCCAATTTTTCACAGTGCTATAGGATGGTGCTTCATCGCCATACAAAGATTTAAGTTCATCAATGCACTCTTGTCGTGATATCCACGTCGAAAGTTGTGAAAAATGATGATACGAAAATGTTCACGAGTTAATTCCATTTTTTTTCTATATTAATTTTTTCAAGTCACTGTAAACAACACAAATAATGGTCGTACGTTAAAACGTTTTGAGTACGATTATGCTTAAAAATGTTAAACTTTCCAATGGAAATGTCAGATTGCACTTGGCAGCACTCAGTGTTGCCAGGCCAGAAATATATATAGCAGCCCTCGTATTAGCATCTACTTATATTGATTTGTAGTAAATTTTATTTTAAATTTTTATAATAAAAAATTTCATTCGAAATTAAAAACAATATTTTTTTGTTTGGAAAATTTTTTGTCAAAGAGAAAAAGTGAAAAGGTTTTTTAAAGTGATCTTCGTCGCGATCCTTAAAATGTTATATATTACTATAAAACTTACAATCTCTACTTTAATGCTGTAGAAAAAAAAAACGTTGCGCATATTTGCGCGATTTTTTTTAAATTTTACCTTTTTTGTTTTTTCTCATCTTGCACAGGTACATAAAAATAAGACACCTTTTTATATTCATAAAATGTTTTGCAAGTGAGGGTAAATATTTTTAATTGAAAAAGTGGCAAATAAAATTTAATGCAGACAAAGCCATTGTTAAAGTGAGAAAAAAATATTATCCAAAAAAAAAACTTAGAAGTGAATTAGTGCTAAAGTGGATGTACCAAAAGCTGGATTTGAAAACAGCAATAATGGTATCACTAGTTGAAGATTTTTTTTCAATCCTGAATTAGCTGTAGAAATAACTGGAACTGAACTTGATTTCATATACCGAATCAAAGTGATTATTGAAGTAATAAAAGCGGCCACAAAATCCAAATGCAAGAGTTTCTCCATCCTATGACATCTACAATGCATACGATTTTAAAACATGGCTCAACTGTTATGAATGAGGTATTTTTACCTATTGGGCTGTTATCAGCAGAAGTGGCTGAGGCACGAAACAAACATTTTTGGCCTTACAGGTAGAATTTTGCTAGAAAGTTTTCAAGGGTTCAGTGTAACATAGATAAGTTCTGATCTACTTAAGATCCACTCCTAAAAAAGATTAATGACCTTTTACGAAAGAAGCAATTTCTTTTATGCTTCCACCTGTACTTAACGTTGAAGAGGATTCAGATTCGGAAGAGGTCTTTAAAGAATCAGACGAAGAAGATCCGTGCAAGTTTGAAATTGTTTTAAATAAATTAATTTTTAGTGTTTTAAATAAAATTTATCGTTGCAATCATAAACAAGTTATTACTATGAATAAATGAATTATTTTCAGATATATAAAATACTATAAAGTAAAAAATAACAGAAATATCTTTTTAGTAATACTCTTGGGAAGCGGGAATTGGAAAAAAATTACATTTTTTTCTCGGGGGTGTTTTGGGGGTGGGTTTGGAGGTATACCTAACCCTCTCCACCAAAAAAATAATTTTCAAAGTTGTATGTAATCCCTTTCATTTAATAGTTTCATCAAATAATATTTTCTTTAACGGCCCAAAAAAGTGGACGGAGCTTAAAATTGTACTTTAGAATCTCTGGAGTCTAACATAAATTTTTTTAAACTGCTGTGATATTAAAAATTGCAATTGATAAACAAAATGACAGGAAAATTAAGAAAAAACTTGAATTTTTCAGAGGTAGGATAAGTTCTTCCAAAGGGACCTTTTTCATCCTTGATCAGATTTTTGTTATTTAAGAGCTCTGATTTCAGTAAATTTTTAGAGCCAATATAAGCTAAAAAAAAGTAATGTCTGGAAAAATATCCCTACGTGTGTTAACTGGGTCATAGAACGAAATGAAAAGTTATTATTAGTATTATTGCATTCATCATGCAATACCCATTTTAATAATTTCTAAAACAAGATTTTTAAAGCTATTATAATCTCTTGTTAAGTTCTGTTATAAAGTAGACTTAACCGTTATTTATTTTACACATATTAAAAATTAAGTTATACAGATTTTCCAGTCAAAAATTTTTTTATTTATCCATGTAAATTAAAATTTTCAATTTTAAGTTTCTCTTAACTTTGTTTTTTATTTCGGATGCAAACACAATTATATACACACACATGCATACAAGGACATGTTTGCATATTAAAATAACGTAAAATAAATGTGGAGATAATTTGGAAGGAAAAAACTAAAAACAATATGTGACGAAAATATTAAAGTTAATGCCACATATGACGCCATTTTTTAGCTTGACATCTTAAAGTCATGCACATACGTTAATGATAGTATTAAGTTTAATTTTCTAGCAAAATTTTTTGTAAAGTTAAAGGTTGAGATAACATTTTGGAAAAGGCCACAACAATTTTCAATATAACTCATTTGGATGATCCTAAACTTTTGGTTTATCTTGTAGAGACTACACTAAAGATAGTTAAAATTATGTTTATTATTGATATACAAAGATGTTGACAATTGGTAGCGATGTTACCGAGAACACCAACGATATAAATAATCTGGTATATTAGGCGTAAATTGAGAGTTTTCTAATTTGTTTACATCCAGTTTTCGATGATTTACTATGTAAAAATTACACTGGCCAACAAATTAGGCAAAAAATTTTGACTGGGGAAACGAAGCATGTTTTTTAGCTCTGCTGGGTGCGCTGAATTCGAATCTGGCAACAATGTTGGGCTCTCACGTCCAGTTTGTTTTTTATCGCATGCTGGCAATACTATAAAATAGTTAATACTGGCGCTACAATTTCACAAGTTTTTAATTTAACATAAGTCTACATTCGTTTTAAATTTGTATAAAGATAGAGTTTAAGCATGTCAGTGGGATCGTGTGTTACTAATCCGAACTATTTTTGCTTTGTGTGTGGTGAGTATTCGATTGGAACAAAAGGATATGCAATATCAGAATCACTAAAATATGCATATCTATATTATTTTGGTTTTGCTATCGGAAACTTGAACAAACCGTGGACATCGACAATGTTTTGCAATCGTTGCAGAACTATTTTATACAAGTAGTCAAATGGCAAGAAAATCTATTTAGATTTTTCAATTCCAGTACTATGGAGAGAGTCAAGTAACCACCAAACTGACTGTTATTTCTGTTTAACAAAAGTTACTGGATTCAACATAAAAAATCGAAACCAGTTTAACGTCTGTCAAATAATCCACTTCCAGTCACTCCCGGCGCTACGAGCATTGAGTTCGAAATATCTTTCACCAGCAGTTGTAGTTTCTATGAGGTTGATAATGAACACCATTTTGTGACTCAAGCAGAGCTGAGTGATCTAATTCTAAGACTTGCACTTAACGAAGCAAGACACACATGCAGAAGTAGAAGCATCTTGCAACTGGAACAAAAGTAACAATCTATAGAAAAGGAGGTTTGAAATTGGCTGCATATTTTGAAAAGAAAGGCTCTATTCTGTACTGCACTGATGTTAATGGTTTATTTAGAAAAATGAACCAGCCATATGACAAGGTTGAATGGAGATTATTTATTTATGGCTCTAAGTACAGTTTAAACGCACTTCTTTTACATAATGGCAATGAAAAACCATCCATACCAATTGCTCATGCCATTAATACGAAGGATAATTATGACTCAGTGACTGAAATTTTGACATAACTTAAATACAATGATAATAAATGGAAGATCTGTGGTGATCTTGAGGTATGTGATTTAAATTTCTTTGCATATGTAATATACATAGATGATCATAAATAACCGTTTTTAATTTTTAATCTGTTTTAGGTCATTGGTTTGTTGACTGACATGCAAGGAGGTTTCACAAAATACTCTTCCTCTTCTTCCTGTGTCTATGAGATAGTCACGCTACATTTCACCATTACTTTAGAACAGAGTGGCCAAAAAGGACTGAATATTCACCAGGAAAACGAACCATTTCAAACAAACTATTGATTGATCCAAATGACGTTCTTCTTCCACCGCTGCACATAAAATTGGGCCTTTTTAAGAACTTTGTCAAGGCTGTGCACAAAGATGGTGCAGCATTTAAATATTTGTCAAAAGTTTTTCCTAAAATTTCATAAGCTAAAATAAAAAAAGGGATATTGTTGGCCCTCAGATTTGGAAGCTTATGAATGATCATAATTTTTCGCAATATTTGTTGAAAAAAGAATATGCCTCATTGGTGTCTTTAAAGTGCATCGTGAAAAGTTTTCTTGAAAACAATAAGAGTAAAAACTACAGACAAATTGTTGCTGAGTTAATGAAAAATTAACATGAACTGGGTGTCACAAAATACATTTTCTTCATTCGCATTTAGATTTTTTCCCACAAAACCTAGGTGCTGTTAGCGACGAAGATTAACTGAAAATTGAAAGAAACTATCAAAGATTTTGGATAAAAGTATGCTGGGAGATTATTGCTGGACTCTAATACATGAAACTGAACCAACGAAATACAAACGACAATCATATAACGCCATTCACTTTTGAAAGCTCATTGATTTTTAAATAAACTAATAATTTTTTATGGAAAAATCTAATAAACGCTTTCTTTATATCTCGAAAACCTGACGTGATATAGCAAAACCATTTACAGATTCGAATTCAGCGCACGGTGTTTCGTTGCTCTAGTCGAAAACCTTGTTGGCTAGTGTTATTTATATGTAACAATGCTAAAATAGTTCGACTAATACAGGCATTTCACAGAATCCAACTCCGATCGAAAGTGGTTACAATTCCACTAATTGAATTTTCAGAAAAGGAAAACAAAAAATTTCTTCGAAGCATAATTACTTTTAAATTTCAAAGTGAAATTTTATTTTCTTGAAACTTTGTTATATCGAATTTAAAGTTTAATTTCATTACTTAGATGAGCCGTTGTGTTTGCTGTGGAGTGCGCAGTATTATTACACTTAAGTTAACAATTGGAGATTTAGAATTCTTAAGTAATAAAAAAAAAATGATCGGAATCTGAAGAAGGTAAAACAAACCGATCATAAGAATAAATGCAAAATTAAAACCATTCCGATCGGAATGTGTGACATGTCTGATAATTTAAATTACTTGTAATGAACAGAATCTATCGACGATTGGCAGAGGAATAACAGAAATATGTACCCAATTTAAAGTTTAAGTTGTGTGTGGACTTCGTATTAACAAATTAAAATTGATAGATCATGAATATTCTTCGAATTAAAATTCACTTTTCGGTTTCGGTTAATTTCTAAAAATTTGTACAAAGGAAAATTATTTACAAATGTCTGCGGAGCCTTTCCAAAGAAAACAAGAAATATTAGACACTACAAGTATTTAGTGCAGCATTTTCTGGATCGCTACATTCTTCATCAGCATTCTTATCATCTATCTAATATTCACGGTTCAAATCTTGATTTGGGAAAAATTAAAAAATATTCTTGGACTTTTTATTATTAAAATTAGTTGGTTAAATAGATGATGTACAACTAAAGGAAGATATATAAAAGCAAAGTGTTCACAACTTCTCCGTTTATGTTTGATACAACCTTAAATTTACAAATGTTGTTTCTGCCTTGATGCAATAATAAAAAAGTGTTACCGAAAAAATATTATGATCCTCACTACGGTTTGGGAAACGGGATTTCCCAGGAAGTTTGCAAAGAAAAATTTACAGACCGACTGGAAAAAGATAAGATCATGATTTTTCGGTTACAACTGTTATTTATTATCTTTCCTATGCATTTAATGTTATTTTTTCTGATGAGAAAAATTTTAACGTTAATGGCCCGGATGGGTTTATCAGCTTTTGGCGAGATCTGCGAAAGAAACCACGATATCTTTCAAATGTTGTAAATAAAAGGTATTTTTATTTATAACAAAAAAATTCAGGTCTTAACAGCAAGAAGTTAAGAAACTAAAAAAGCCAACAACAAAGTAAGTGACCAAATGAATACACAAAACGAAATTGCGGCTGTTTTGAGGAGCGTTTTGCATTAACGGAATGCTTGATTTGGCGTTTACCAGTTCTTGTATGAATTCGTCAGACTACACAAACATTTTAGAGGACAAATTAATTCCATTCTTAGATGGTAACAGCAGCGAAAAGTTTATTTTTTAACATGATAACGCTTTAGTACCTAAAAGTCGACATACGAAGCAATGGGTCCAATCTGAAAATATTACAACTCTTGAGTGGCCCGCTTGTTCTTCCGATCAAAAAGCCCATCGAAAACATTTGGGGGATATTGGCTCGTCGTGTCTACACTGAAAACGGTGTGCACCAGTGTGTATTCGAGCTTAAAGAAGCGGTTATCAATGAGTGGCGATCAATTAATGAAGATTTAAGAATAAACTTAGTAAACAGTATGCCAAATCGAATTTTTGAACTTATTCAAAATAAAGGAGGCCCAACCCATTATTAGTTATTTTTGTTCTTCGTTATCTTAGTTTTTTAAAGTAACATATTTGAATTTGGTTAAAGTGCGTCTATAGTTGTGCAACAAAATATTCCTAAAATTACAATTGTAGACTGAAAATGTTGTGAATAAAGAAATAATCTATTTATTCTTTAGACTATTGTGACTAAGCTGGTCTAAGGCCTTTTAAAACTCGATACGTTAGCTGATTTAAGGATGCAACTAACGTTATGACACGCAGTGTACAACTACTAAGAAGAAATAGGATATGAGGATTTATAGAGTTTTTTCTTTTAACAAAAAACGACTCTGTAGAAATATTAATCATTCTATTAATTTTTTTTGAAAATTATTATCCAAATTAATTTTTAGTAAGCAAATTTACGCAAGGATTTTTGATGTCGAAATTTATGAAATTACTACAATGTTGTGTTGCTTACAGTCAAAAATAAAACATTTTTCCCTATTGAAATAATTAAAATAATTTCTTTAAAAAAACTACTGCAGATACATTTATCACATTATTCTTCGCATATCAGAAAGTTTATGTTCTCTAACATTTGTGCACTAAAAAGCTTTTAGAATAAGTGTGCAGGAAACGGATGACAAGTAAAAAGAGATTAAAAGTTGAAAAAACAAAAAATGATGACAAATATGAGGTTGTTGCACCTTTAGATACCAAAAAAGAGAAAAAAAAAATGAAACAATAAAAACAGCTAACGACAACAATAAAAACTATTTACCTTTAGCTATTGTTCAAAAAAAAAAAAAAACTTTTTGCTAGTTTTACCAAAAAAAAAAACTAAAATTTATTATATCTCATTTTTTTAATTTGTATTGGAAAATCAATGAAAATATTTGTATGTAAAAACTATATACCAGTTACTAACACACACATATACTTAAGTATATGTGTCAACTTATTGAGCGTGCGTGTGTGTGTGTGTTTGAAAATCAAAAATAAAAATTGTAATAAATACCAGCGAACTAACATGCAACCGGAAATGCTTTAAGCACAATTAAACATTGAGTGCAATGGCTTGTCTGTCTGCATATTTAGAAAAGGATTTAGGAACAAAAATAACGACGACAGACTAACACACACATACACTAACTGAAAAATGACACAATAGCAGAAATAAAAAATTTTATTCTTTATGCACATATTTTCCGTTTAAGGAAAATACTTATTTACAGATTTGTTTGCAAATAATTTTTTAAAGCACACACACACATACACACATTTATAAGGTATAAGTTAATGCATTTGGGTAAAGTTAAATGCATGGATGTGTGTGTTTTTTTTTTGCTAGAAATAAATTGAGTGCAAATGATTTGAATGTGCTTTTATTTCTATTTTAAAAATAAAATCATATTAAAACACTAAATTCTTAATAATTCAGAACTAATGAATCCCCTCTTGGTGATTCTGACTCATTATTTTTACGACCCCACTAAATATTATTAAAATGTACATAAGTTTGTCATGTCATTGGCCATTTCAAACACATTTACTTAAGTGCTTTGCATATAAATTTACTGGGCTCGATGATTTTTATACAGACAGAGTACAGACATGTTTAAAATATGGTCATGAGAACAATATTATTGTTGCTAAAAACTATTTTATTTGCAATAAACAATTTGTTTTTTAACTCTTAAAAATTAAATTACCACCAGTCGTACCAAATGTAATATGATTGAGCTTAACGATATGTTCTAGCGACAATCATAATATAGTATTTGTAATCATAAAATATATAAATATTACTGTTAGATTGATTTCGCAGACCTGTTAAATACATTTTGCCTTAAATTGATAAACACAAACAGCTAACAACATACGATTATTTTTGAGGAGTTTTTATATCTAAAAACATATCTGCTTGTATTATTAAAAGCAAAGTTAAGCCTTGATTTGCTATTTGCTTCACAGTCTCTGAAAAGGACGCTGCCATATGTTAAAACTGGAATCAGATATATTTTGGCAAGAAGTATTATTCTTAAAGACGTGCAATATGGTGCAGGCCATAATGTACAGAGAATTAAAAATGTTTCCCAAAAGCGGTAGAGACGTGATCCGGCCGAGTTAAAGTACTGATGAATATAACCCCTTAAGTCTTAACTTTATTCACTACTTTTATTTTTTTACAGTCTACAATAACAGTTGCTTTTATAGTAATTTGTTGGGATCTTTTATGGATCAGAAGACATTTTGATTTTTTTTTGGGTTAAGACTCAGACCGTTAATGGCAGCCCATGACGAAATATTTTTTAAATCTTCTTTAAGTTTAATCGAAATTTTCGATTCTGTCACTGATAAATATTTGGACTTCGTCTTTATACACATTTTGTAATTTTATATATAAAATGAGAAAAAGAATCATAAGGAGGCGAGGTATAGGAAGCTCCTATAGCCTAATTATATGCTTGAAATATATGTAAGTATCAGAGAAAAGGTTATGACTTCTAGATTTATTATTTTATAAAGAATTTTTTCGCGTTTTATTTTTTAAATGAAACTTACCTTAAAAACGTGGTATTTTAAGAAATATAGAATTTAAATTTCCACAAAATCAAAACGCATCAGGATATTTAAACAAAATTTTGAAATTGTATAGATAAAAAAGCTTTAAATCAAATTGTTTTCATTATATTTTTATTTATTTTATTATATAAATTCCCAAACATATGGGGAATTTTTTAATAATTCATAAATTTTGTTTTAAAATTGTCTATTTTTGGATAGGGCTGAAGGCAGAACCGTTATAATTTATGACCTAACTATTTTTAAATTCTTATTAAAAATTTTTTGTCTTTGAAATAGTTTAAAAAATTTACAAGTACCGAATAGAATTTTAATTACATAATCAAACATTTAAAAATAAAAAATAGCCCTTTTTTGGAAAAGGGCTTGAAAAAACGGTATTTTTTACATTTTCCTTATCCAGAGGCTTGTAACTTTTTAACGTAAAGCGCTATCAGTATAAAACACAAAGCTTGTTTTTTCTATATTTTATTAAGAATACAATTGATGACTTCAGGTAATAATCCGATCATTAACAAATACACCAAGACCACAATACTAAGTTAAGTTCGGCTAAAATAAAAAGATCACTTTTTAAAGATATTTTCAAAAATATTAACATTTAAGTTAAAAAAAAAACTTATATAACATTTCAAAATCTATATGCCCGAGGTACCCAACTTTGGTAGCCCACTCAGAAGCCCCCCTCTTCACTAGGGCGACGTCTATTGCAGCTCTGTGATGATTAACTTATCTTATTAGTTATTTATTATAAAATGAAAGTTTTATTAAATAAAAAACAATTTAATAATTAAAAAAAAAAAAAAATAATTTAATAAATTAAAATTATGCGTGATTATATGATTACATTTTACAATTTGTTGTCTTTGCAAGTTAAAATAATATTTTTGTGTTTGACAAAAAGTAATTTCTAAGATTAAAAATATCATTACTGTTGTACACGAAAAAACTCTGATTTATGTTAGATCAGAATAGCAGGCAGCCAAAACAAAGAAAGATGGCTGACTCGTACTGCTACTCTAGGCTCTCTAGTGTGCAATTGGTAAAATTAAATTTATATATTGGGGGATTCAATAAGTTCTAGCTCACGTTTTACACGTCTACCCATAAACTACTCCTCTTTCCTACGTTCTTCTATCTCATTCTCCAGATATTTACTGAAGTGTTTGCCAAACCTAACAGTTTTCTAACAGATTACTAGCCCGAAGCTCATTCAATTTGAGCGTGATCAATTTAGTGATTTTATATTATAATTATTTATTTATTACAAATGTAAGATTCTGGTTACATGTTTTTCGTAATATTTATGGATGGAAGTAGAGTCCTAAAATACAAACAAAACGGAAACGAAATATTTTGGAAATAAATCAGGCAATTCTACACGTATCAAAGTTTGATGTGCACGTAACAGAGGAGTATTTGAGTTTAAGTAGAAGATTGTGATTAAAAAAATCTTTTAAAAGCGGCACATTAAAAAACTTCAATCTAATGTCTTTGCCAAAGTAGAGATAAGTGGTTTTAAGTGTCACACTGTTATATGTTTTTGGTTAAATTAATTGTAATGAACTTTTAATTATTTGTCCTTTTCTGAAAGACTGTGTTAATATTTTATTAATTTGCTAAGTCAGTTAACCTCGAATGTTTTCGTACTCGACCATAATTTTTTTTTATAATTTGGTGTTTAAAATTAAAAATCTAAAATAGTCAAAGCGTCAATATTTTTCGCTAGAAATATAATCCGTGACGTCAGCTGGTGACGCTTTATAAACTGTAGGAAAAATTTTATTTCACGTTTAAAATTGATGTGTATGTATACTTCTATTTCAAAAGAAATTTAAAAACTAAATATATTCTTTTTATTAATGGAATTTGTTTTTTTAAGTCTCTCACTCTGTACAGTCGATTGCAGCTATTAAAAAATTTATGTTTGAAATCTAAAGCAAAGATATTATTTTTTACTATAAATGTATGTATGTACATACATATGTATGTTTTATTACTCTTTGTAGAAAACAAAATTACTTAAAAATTTTGTTTTTCTTTTAATGTTCGCATACATGTTTATTGCGAAATATTCATGTAGAATAATTTAAGTTCATTTGTAAAAGTCAAATATACTTTTTAATAAAAGTTAAATCATTTTCATTCATATTGGCACGTGAAATAATTTTAAAACATTTTAGTTGACAGCTTTATTCAATAAGCGTGATTGAAAACTTTATTAGAGAAAGCAGTTTATGAGTTGTGAATCTGTTTTATTCTATCGAATATTCTTTTTCGCTTAATCGGGGCGTAAATGGGTTATTTAGAAAATTATAATTTGCTGTTGAAAAAAATTTTGTTTTTTTACTCTGCTAATGTTTTGCTCTTGGTAACATTTTACCAACTAAATAATTAATTGATTGATTAAATTATATCCATACATCTGGCAAGTATAAATAAAGTATAATGTTGTAGCATTAATATATAGAAAACAAAATGTAAAGAAGACATTTGAAAAATTTATACTTTATCACCGACAAGAAAAGGATACAATATAAAATAAAATTTAAAAAAATAGAAAAGCTGAAAATAAATACTACTTTTAAATTTAAGGTTTCCTTTTGAAAATTCCTTCGTTTTGGTTGCTGTTTGAAAGCATTTTGCCGATTTGTAATCTTTTTTTATGTTACGTTATGTTTTTTGCATGTTAGAAAATAAAATGAAAGGAATTTTGAGCACTTTTATTAAATTAACTTTTAATATATATTGAAAAATTTACAACATCCCCTTGTATTGCATTCTGCTAAACTACAATTGTCAATTGGTTGTCAATCAACCATAGGATTGCATTATGATCCTACAATGATGGCATACAGACAATTCTATAGAGCTAGATGCCGATAAACTAAAACGAGCTAACAAGATTTATAATATATTTAAGTCTCAGTGCCAGATTAGATAAATTCCTGCCAACCTTCAAAATCATCTGCTAGCTTCATGGCTTTTACCTTTGTATAGGGCCTCCCTCTTCTGGCCCTTCATTCTGAATCATTGGATGTGATGCAACGTTTTCCTTAGCTCAACAAACTTGCTGAACAGGTAGATAGATTTTGAAGGACTTAAACTCGCTTGTGGGTCATATATAGAAATTACTAGAGCATAAAAACTACACAAGGGAGCCTTCAGGGACGTTGTAAAGGCCTTTACAAAAATAAACCCGATTGCGATCACTCAGGCTCTTATGGTGCTAAGGTTGACCAATTCGCTTCCAGAATGGTGAGGGTTGCCATAATAGCGGTAAGGGGCATGCCACAGGGTAGAAATTTGTCACCCCATTGTGAAATGTTGCAATTAATAAATTTTATATAAAACTAGACTTTATGTGCTTTAAGACTATTTATTGCCTACACTGTCGCAGTGTCTGGGAATCATATTAATATGGTGTCGCATAGATTGGAAACAGCACTCTAGTCGATCTGCATCTGGGGTGATCGGAGCGGACTAAGTGTTAATCCAACCAAAGCGGAACTTGGAATACTTAGATTTAATGGATTGCCTCTTAATAACTGTCATCATTTGATATACGCCCATAAGGGCGCCTTCCGCAATGTTCAAGTGGCACTTCAGTACCCTCCTTCACAAGAAGATTTCTATTTGACCTGTCAGTCCTTTTCGACTCGAGGGAGAAGACTGGGAGATGGACCTTACAATGAGGAATTTAAAAAAAGAATTAGTTTGATTCCCAAATGTTTATTAGAAGATCAGCGTGCTGGTTAAGTTATCATAGCGTATCTAATAGGGATATCTTTTCTGTACCGACAGCAAATTCACGATTATGTCTCTTAAAGGTGTGTTTACCACATGCAATCACAATACCCCTTTAATGGGTGAGGTGATGCAGCGTCATCTTCAGAAAAGGTTTGAAGAGGGTGTCTTTGCGGACAGTGTACTGTCGTTGCTCTCTACAATTTAGCTCAGGTCAAATAGTCTAACGAATCGACATACTCGACTGCTATAGTGGTAACTGAGGGGTTGATTACGCGACTTTGTGGCTGCGGTAATTGGGCACTGCCTTTTTGGAACCGATAGTAGGAGGATTGGTCCACCATTCAGTGGATTTAATAAAAGTTTTTAAAATGAGAAAAAGGAAAAGAATGTCTAACAGCTCCTTTTTCTGTGCCCTGAGCTAGGATTCAAACGACCAAAACATCCCAGGCAAGGATCAAGGATTCAACTAATGGTTTGAGCTTACATTTTGGCCATCGGCCCTCGTCCAGCAGGTTCTTCTCTGTATCTTTTTCTTTAGTATACCATTTATCGTATTTTTGCTTCTTTCTCTACATTCTGACTTTTTTCTTTGTTCTTTTCTCTTCTTTTCTTTACTTTTCTTTTTTTGTTCTTTTCTTTTCCATTCTTTACTTTTCTTTTCTTTTATTTTATTTTATTTTCTTTTCTTTTTTTATTTTCTTTTCTTTTCTTTTTTTTTCTTTTCTTTTCTTCTTTTTCTTTTAATCGCAGGTAACACAAGGGACTGCCTGTCAAACTTAACCTTTCCACAATTAATCGATTAGTTTGTTGCGACTAATAATTTTTTTAGTTAAATCACACATAATTCATTCATATTTTCTGAGGGATAATTAATGGGCACTAATATATTTCTGATAATTAATGCCAATTTCTGTGTAATCTCTGTCATCATACGGAAATCAGTGGCTTGTGATCCCAAATTTTATACTTTAATATATTTTAATATGTGTTGATAATCTAAGACGTATTTATTTGATTATTTTTCCTCGTCTTGATTTTTAGTTTCATAATGTACGGCCATTTTGGGCGAGAGTGACATAGCTTCCATGGCAAAAATCAGCATGAAGCTATGTCAATTTTTTTTAGGAAATTTAAATTTACCAGATGTCTCCTACGTAGTATTTGAATACCCAAGATCGATGCTAACCTTTAGCATGTTCAATTTTTTGTTTTTTTATTAACCAAATAATGTAAAAAAATAGTTTTTTTTTTTAAATATTTTGACCATTTTTAACAAACCCAATTGGCGATAAAATATAATCTTTGCTTTTTTATGATTGAAGTAACACACACCGTTGCATTTTTTAGTATTATTTTCCAAAAATACGTAAATAGCAAAAAAACTTATAAATTTCCTTTATCGAATGTATCTTAAAACTTACGAAAATATATACAAATGTATATGATTGTTATTAATATATTAAATATGATTTTTTTTGCAAAAGTACAAAATAAAAACTTATTTTATGTAAGTACATTGCAGTCACCTAAACTTATTTAAGCGGTTGATAAGCATTTAGGCTAGGATTGTAACATTTACTTAAGCTGGCTTATGCACACTACAGTTGTGCTTTCAATTAATGCAAGTGATTGTTTTGTTGTGTCTCTTGTTTACATTTCTGTTCTGTGTTTTTTGTTTTGCGGTAATGAATTATTTAAGAAAGTTCTCACGTTGTTAACAGACACAATAGGGCATTTCGTTTTAATTTCCAAGTGACAAGTATAATTATACGAACTAAGCAGTTTTGCAACAATATATTTATTAAAAAAAAGGAAAAAAATCATTTTTTTTTTAAATTAAGTCTTAGTTCAACACATGCGAAATTATCATTAACGCCCTTGAACTATTAAACTGTTGTAATTGCTAAAGCGTTGCTGCTATTACAGCAATTACTACAACTTAATACTGACATATTTTATTTATATTCGCACTCGTTGAACCTACAAACTTATAAATACTCTAAAACATTTATTATTATTATTCAAATCCTGTAACATAAAAAAGATAAACGACTTAAACTATCAAATAAATGTTTTCCTTAAATAAGCTCTTCTGCTCATAATATAAATTCAACAATAACAAATATGTATTCTTATTTCTTTTTCTCTTTTTGTTTGTTTTTAGGTTTGTATTAATGGCTGCACTTACAAATCCTTTCTTTCCAGTATCCTTAAAGAAAGCTTCAGTTGAAAAATATACATAAATACAACAACAGCAATACATTTTTTCCATAAAACTTACAGCGCCATAAATTGTATGCAATTTTGAAAATTTATAAACCGTTTAAAAAATATTTTATGCACTTAGCACGAGTAATTAACAACAAGTAAGTAAAATAATTGTTTAAGAAATATGAACTACAGTGAAATATATTTTAGTGCTAAAGAGTTGATGTTAAAATGAAATTTACTGCCTCTTTTTGTACTTAAATTAAAATAACTCAAACAATATTTTTTTTCTTAAAACAGGCAGTTAATTTAAATTTGTATACAAACAAAGAGAACATAAATTTTGAGATTATCTGAAATATTTTTAAATTTAAAAAAATGATGATGTACTTATTTAAGAAATAAATTAAAATTTACTTTTTTTTGGCTTGGGTTCATTTGTTTTAATTTACAAATGTATGCAGACGTTTTCGAAAGAAAAAAAAAATTAGGTGATAGCTAGCCACATTTGCCGGACAGTTTTTAGAAATTAAATTACAAAATAAAGCCAAGACAAAAAAAAAAAAAATTAATTCATTTATAATACTCAACAGTTCAAGTCCTGATCAGGAAAAATTTTAAAAAAGTACTTATTTTAAATTACTAGAAATTAACTTCTGCTTGCAACTTCTACTGAGTGGTCCATCATGTTTTACAAAGGTCGAAAATTTACATTATATGATGTGATTTTTAAAAGGTTTCAAAACACTGAAACAATATTATTTCTAACGCCTGAAAGTATGCTTGGATTTAGTTTTTATTTGTTTTATGCCACCGAGACTATGTGTAGGGTATTTCAACACGATCGGTTGAGTACTTATGGCGTGAAGGCGGAAAAACAAAGTACACAAATAATTAAGAGAATTAAGTTTTGATATTTTGTGATATTAGTGATTTGGCTCCCACCGGGGATACTACAAATCTCCTTGAGCTAACTTAGGCTTAGACACAAATGCTCTCGGTGAATAGGGGAAACTCAGTTCCCCGGTGTGCAAGCACTAAATATGAATAGACAAGAGACTGGAGCCACGGGAACCGGCAACCCACAGAGAGAGCCGCCCATCTCTGTATCCGGTTATTGGTGAGGTCCCTTTGAGGTATACGAGGTGGCTGTTGATTAAGGTCGGTGTCCGCAGGGAAGGTAAGGTGCCTTTATGAATGTGCAGTTTTACTAAACAAACGGGGTTGAATAGTCTCCAACCGTAAAGCAAGGGGAAGAACATGGGCCTGCAAGACATGTTCTTAAAATTTTGGCTACGGCTGCAGGAGGCGCTAGTAGACGCTTTGTATTTCACTCAGTGGTAACACCACCGTCAGGTTATGGCCAACACTGCTAGATATTGACATTGATCTTGATCACGTTTTAGCGATTAGTAATTCTGGTTTTGCGAATTTGTGGCATAGCTAACCTCTACGACCGCTTTAGTAAGCATATCAAGAAATCTTTAACTTTAACTTTATTTTTATGTTTAGAACGCCTTTTGAAACTTGAATTGACCAAATGGGATACACGAACAAAAAAAAAAAAAAAAAAAAAAAAAAAACAGATATCAAAGCTCAAACGAAAAACTAATCATTTTAATAGTGATTTAGTGGTGACGTATGATAAGGAGTTTCTGGTCTTCATATACATACATATATGAACTTTGTTTAATATTTTCCAGTATTGATTTTTTAAGGCTGTGGACTTATTGTTAAAAAATATTAAAAATAAAAATAATGTAAAGAAGGTATACTTGAGCATACTTTTTAACCTCCTCTTTTTTCAATTTCGAGTAAGAAGCTTGAACATTCCACACCCCGACTGTCAAGCTTTGTCCAAAGGGAATCTACTGTAGTGTACGAGTTTCCAGCTGTCGACTGGTAATTGTAAACATTCCGTCTTAAACGTAAATGCTGGTATTCGCTATAGAATGATGTCATCTATGGCATCCGATCCATTAAGCTGCTGTCCTTCATTTTTATTCTAAAGCTAGTTAGCAAAATAAATTTTTCTTTTCAAAGAACTACAGTATAATATAAGTACCGCAACTACCTTTGTGTCCATTCAAGCCTGCTTGTAGATGTCTTCGCCACTTTAAGAATTATGAAATCCAACCATTGCCTATATATTATCCTCTTCCATATTATTTTGTATATGGAGGCATAGAGGCCTTAGTATATATTAAGTTCAAGGTCTTTTCCCGCTTTTTCCCGGTAGTTCAACACATTGAGCAGGCCGATCATCTCTGCCTAAGATACTCTTCCTAAGGCATACAACAAGACTATATCGATATTGCAGAATACACAACTGTATTCGCTATTTCGTTTATAAAGGAATTATAAGCAAAAATTCTAATGTGAATCTCCTTTATTAATAATGTCGTCTTTATTGCTCCTGCTCATGCCTTTAATAAGCAATTGAGTCTTCCTAAAATCGTTGGACATAATGTTTAAAATAAAAGTAATGCCAAGTGACTTTGATTTCCACATGCACTGCCGACTATGCCGCTATATAAGCTAGCATTGTTTTATTTCTTGTACTTATTTGATGAGCATGGCCCCACATTCCTTTCTACTTCATCACTTATCTTGTCCTTCTATTTACATTAATTTTCGATGCGCCAACAGTTAAAAAAATAAATTTTATCTTTTTAATTTTTTGAGTAAAAATTTATAACCTCTGACTGAGCAGCTCATTCAAATATGTCTTGATTATCTTTGGAAGCTTCTCTTATTTAACTTCATTTTTGACTTCATATAAAAAAAAATATTTTTAATGCAAAGTAGAGTGTTTTTGTAAAAAAATGTCGCTTTCCGTAAACTAATTAGTTCACGGTCTTGTTAAAATCATTTATCGGCCACATGAACTTTATTCATTATAATTAAAATAAAGTTCTTCAATCCAGTAAAATGAAAAGACTTTCAGGTCACCAAACTCCATCTTAACAAATTTTAATATGATAATAGATGAAAGATCTTCAATTATTACCAAATAAGCCTGTACGGGCTTACGTACGCAACACAACAAAAAACTCTCAACAAATAGGATTTTAAAACCATCCTAAAATTTACATTTGTTACTATTTACGGATGTGTTTTAAATGTAATAATCTCATGAAATGAATGAATTTAAATATTCAATAATTCCATCATTATATATTTAATGTTTTTGGTTTGTTAGTTTAACGCAGAATTTGTTTCTGTATAAAACTGCTAATTCATTTTTATTTAAAGCCGTTTGGCGACCTCTGCAGATCAATTTTGTTTCCTCTGTTAACTGAACAACTTCTATTGCTCTTGTACTAAACTATTTTTTAAAATATTTATATTTAGAACTTCTATTTTTTAGTTGAATGTAAGCTGGATTTTTTTTTACAAATTTAACGATTTACACATTTTTCCCATCAATTTTAAAATAAACTGCAACTGATACATAAAATCCTTTAAGCAGATTTATATAAAATTACAAATAAAATATTAAAAACAAACTATCTTAAGGGATTTATTTGTCTCTAGTGAAATGTACAACAATAACAAAACTTTAATACATTAGAAAGTAAAGTTTTTTATAAATAAAATAAAATAAAATATTAAACTTATTTGAAAAGACAATAAGTTATTACATATTTGACTTTCATAAAAAAAAAACTTTAAAATTGCAAATAAACAGGAAGTACGATATTTTTCCATAAAATTGAAACTAAAAAAAGGAGCATAATTTTCTGTTTTTAAATTAAAAAATTGAAATAAGATTAACTTAAGCTGTTTTCTTTCATTGCAAATTCTTTTAAGTGATTTTGATTAAGATTTAAATATAATTTTGTTTAAAAAAGGTAATTAAAAATTAAAATCAAATTATTTTAATAACAAAAAAGATTTTGAAATGAAAAAACAATCAATTGAATTAAAATTAAAAAAAAATGAGCTTAAGCCATAAGTAAATTTTAATTTAATTATATCTACAGCTCAATACCTAATTTCATGAATATTAAAAGAACAATCAATTATCATGGGATTATTCAACAATAATAAGTCGGTGCTGATCTATTTAGACAAAATCGTTATGAGATTTTTTAACTGTCCAAATGCTGTATTTGGCGTTTAAATTAGCCCATTGTAGTGGTTGAAAATAAAGATATGAACAATATGACGATGGTTGGTGTTATTGTTATGGGAACCATATTGTTATATTAAATAATAATTGAATGGTTAAATATAAACATAATTTTAATTGGGTGCATTTCATAAGCTACTATTTGTTATAAAAGACATTATGCATTAATCACATAGAAGAGAGCAGAACACTAGGAGACCGATTATTTTGACAACAACAAGAAAAGACGGCTGAAGGTTGTTGTCCATGCAGCTTCTGTCGTTGCACTATAGGTCAATTGGCAAGTTTTTTTTGTCCAAACTACAAACTTTAAGAAATTAATACTTAAAAATAAATCTGATAAGTAAGATGTTCTATGACGATCTGTTTACGTTTTCTATATTTCACTATTCAAATAAATTTGTTTTATTTTATTTTTATTTAATGAAACAAATATAGTTTAGCCCAGTAGCTTCAAATGAAATATAAAAGGTGTACGGAGCTCAGAAAAAGCAATTTTGGTGACACTTTTATTTTCCATATATCTTTGATTTGAGATTAGAATTAATTTATTCAGGTTATTTTTTTGGTCTGTTCTTTTTTAGAAATATCGATTATTTCAGATTTCTGTGAAAATTTTTGCTAAAATTTTTATTTTTTATTGATCGGTGTACGAGTAGTATGTCTTCGTAAGCTATTTATTTGTGAAGTTTAAGTGAAATTGAAATTATTTTTTTAACTACAATAATTGATTGCACTTATTTTCAATAATAAATTTTTAATAAGTTCGTGTATTCTTGTTTAGTTAAATCTTTTGTACTCGTGAGAATGCATGAAATAAAAAGTTTAAAATTTTAGTTATATTTTATTACAACAAATAATTATTAATGAAAATTAATCACGCTTATAATATTTACGAGTTGCTTGCATGTATTTTAAGAAATTATCAAAAAACAAATATTAATGAAAGAAAGTATCCTCCATTATCAATAAATTTTAATGGTTTCAGCATTCATATAAATGCCAAGCCGTTTTATTAAAATCATGCGTTCCTCTAAATTAAATCAGTTGATTTTAAGTTGAACCCACCGAGCAAAAAATCAAACAGAACCTTAAAAAGTACTTGCCATTTAATAACTTAATTTTGTGATTGCCAAATTTTCTTACTCGCTTACAAAACACATTACATTAGTTCGCAAATAAAGAAATTAGAAATTGAACTAGTTCTTGAAGTAAAAAGAGTACCTTAAAATACGTACTAATGATTTTTATTATTTCCTACAATGATCAATGTAATCAATTCTCAGTAATTGATTATAAAAGTCTCATCCCTTGTTAAAATCATTAGGTTCGTAATCCAGTTGGGAAGTCCTTCTCCCAAAAATGCTTAATTCCACACTCGATTACCTCTTTTGAAATTTTTTGCTGGGCATGAATTACTTATTTCCTTTGCATGTTTCTTTGCTGGGTCATATAAATTTTGGTTTTATTATTAATATTTCGTCCCATTATTTTTTTAAGTTTCCCTAATGCAAAGCAAAACATAAAGTAACAACAAAACGAGAAAAATTTGGTTGAATTAATTTTTGAAAATAAATCAGCCAAGTAAAGTTGTAGTACACGAAATATTTTTGCACCATGTATGGATGACCCTTTATTTTTGCGTTGTTATGGTTTGTTGTGAAAAATTAAAAGTGTCGACTCATAACTACTTAAAATATACGTCAAATTCAGTTTTTGCGGGTGGATAAAACCCTTTAAAGTTATATATGTATACTTATCATTAAAGATATAAAAAAAACTGTCTTTATGGGACACCGTTTTCTCTTATCCCTTTGGCAGGGAACCCTAGTTTTAATAAAAACGGTTTAAAGTTTGTACCTTTCCTGTATCCTTTTTAGAGTACCAGTGTTATGAATTGTTGTTTTGAATTTTATCTAATGTGTCAACAATAATTGTAATTCAAATTAGTTCATCCTTTGCAAAGTTTATGTAATTTTATTATACATGCCCTTGCGACTAACGAAATTAGATTGCAAAATTTCTATAATCTATATTTTCTAATATTTAATATTGCTCATATTCTCAGCTTATTCTTTTTATATTCTTAAGTTAAGACATGCTATGCAGCTAGTGAAAAAGTCAAGTTTCTGAGGGTTTAGTGCTTTTCAAACCACTAGAGTTCTATATTTTTGATCTCATAACCGGATCAACTAAGTTCATAAAGCCGATCTACGTGTTCTTTGTACATTTAATATTAAATTTTTCATAATCATATCATAAAGATCTCTATGCTCTTTCCGAAAGATAGTTTTTTACCCCTAGAAAATTTGTGTTTACTTAAATACGAATATTCCAACAACATTAAAATGTCTCTCTGTTCTATACGAAAACATTTTACATTTAAAAAATTCCATACAACGAAAAGATTAACTCTAAGTACAAGCAAAAATATATTGATATTTACTAACTAAATTAAGACGCTTAAAAGTTTTAAATTATTTATTAAAATACTCCAAAGATTATTTAATTTTATTTAAGTAAAATGAAAGGACTAAATTTATATCAATGAATGTTCATTAGGTTTCTAAAGGCAATAAGAAATTTCTTAACTAAACCAAAAACTAAATATTTACTGCACATGTTCATTTGGTTTTTTAAACATATTCCAAAAAATTGAAAACCCATCCACACTATACAAATATAAACACACGCATACACACTCAGAAAGACTTAAAAAGAACATACATTAGTTTTCCATAATCTGTTGATGATAGTTTCGAATAAATATTTTAGTTTCTTTCTAAATTTATTTTTTTTTATAAAATAAAACTACTGATGCTACAGCTTAAACTGACTGCAATTCAATATATGTACTGGTGAAACAACAACATACGATTTACTTCATGAATAAATCATCAGTAACGAAAGAAGAGAGAGCTTTTAAAGGATTTTACTGCAATCCGTACAAACGAAATAAATTATTTTTTTTTTATTGAAAAATAAAAGTAATTTTAAAGTAAAAAACCACATTTTTAATATAAAATCTTTTTGTTACATAAAAAGCAATTTAATTGAATATAAGACATTAAATGAAAATATTTAAAAAAAATATTAAAAATATTTTAATTTATTTTTATAAGGTACTTTTTAAGCTTTTTTGGTATCTAATGAAAAATTTCTAATCTTCTTTTGTATTTCTGTATGTAAAATTTGTGCTTGTAATACAGCAATAAAATCTTTATCTTGGTTACGTTTAAATATAAAATTAGACTTGTTCAAGTTCATATTTATAATTTCTTTTATTCAATATATTTAGGCAATTGGTCAATAATAAACTTACTGACGCACAGTAATTGATTTCAACAGAAAAAAAAAAATACATAGAAATAATTCTTTGGTTTTTAAAGAGCTCTTCCGTCTGTTTAATTAGTTATTTCTTTTGACAAATTTACCACTTTTGTTACAGAAATGAGACAGTAGAAGCCTAGAAAACAAGCGCAAAGCGGTAAATAGTTGACATAAGTAAATCAGTGCAAATCTTTCTAAGGACCTACAAAAGTTATAACTCTGGTCGATTTTTTATAAAAATAGTAAAAATCTATGAATGGAAAAATGCTTCTACGATGGATTAAAAAATAGATCAATTGATGGAAATCATGCTGGAAAACCACATTTCTCATGAAGTTGCATAATTCTTTCTACATCTAACATAATCATTTTCGATATTATAAATAAAAACTAACTGACGCACAGTGAGGGATTAAAAAAAAAATATAAAAATTCTATTTTTTAAAGAGCGCTCCACCTGCATTTAGACATCACACAGCTGTAGTAGAACTGTAAGAAAGTTTGAATTTTAAATTTGGACATCATACTGCTTACAAAGCCGGTGCAGCGATGCCTTAAGAACCACTTTTCGAGTGCATGATAAATTAAAACCGTTACCAAATTCTTATTTTTCTAAATAAGCTCCACAAAAACCTTGCTAAACATACGCGTTATCTTCTATTTTTTTTAGAAGATTTAAGTCTTTAAAAATTTAATTTTGTATTTTATTCCTTTCTCACCTTTTATTTCAGAGGTGTCCAATCTCTTCGGATTTCTTCCAGTTTATTTATTTATTTATTAATTTTTTTATTTCCACCAAGTTTTTAAGAATTAAGTAGCAAAAAATGTATATTTTACTTTGAAAGATATTTTTAAACAAAATATTATTTTAAAAAATAATTCAAAATTTTTTATTAATTCTCGACCAATGTTTCGCGAAAAGTCAACTTTAAACCAAATTTTTTCTCATGGCTTAAACGGAAGCAAAATATAAGGGGCTGGGTTAACTGCTCCAAAATATCCTTTCTTACTGTGCAATTGGAATTACTACCATAGCCTGCTTTATTGTAAATACAAAAAAAAAAAAAAACTAAGAAATCCCATTGCTGGAAATTTTTAAAATTTTATAGAATTGCAAAATTTCATTACATAAGATTGATAATAAAAACTCCACAGCATTAAAAATAAAATTAATTCCAAACAAGAAAGAGCGCCTATCTTATCATAATACACTTCACCATATACACATACAGATCAATAATTAATTATGTCAAGTTATAGTGAGGTAGCTCCTATCAAAAACGCAAATGTTGCGGTGACAGAGAACTAAAAAAAATTAAACGCGATATATAATTTTACATAAAAATATTACCGGCTCTTAATAGGTTAAGCACTAAACGCTTTCTATTGATACCGATATTGATATTTAAAAAGTATGGCGCACAATCGTACTTTTCTATGGAAAATATGGGCGAGCGCATTTTTTTCACTTGATATTTATTTTTATTTTTTATTTCACTATCGCCCCATATATTTGACTTTGATAGGACTTACTTTATTGTTCTAAATGATATGGACAAATTAGAGGCAGGCATAGTGTTTCCCCGGTGCTTCAAAGAAGAACCAATGAACCGATCCTGCTAGTTTTCAATGGCAGCTCTTTCGAAACTATGTCTGATCGAATGGCGTATTTAGATTTTCTCTAGCCCATCTAGTGCCTTGGCAAAGTTGATTTCAATACTAACACGGATGAACCGACGGACAGACGGTCATCACACAACCGACTTCGCTATGCATAAGAAGTCAGAATATATATTTATGGGATCGGAAATGGATATTGCATAAATTACAAACGGAATAAAAAACTTAGATATATCATTTTCCACATTTTGTCTTGAAGGGTATAAAAAACTAAATTAAAAATATTTTTTTACTCGTTTTTACAAAACGTCTTTCAAATATTTTTAAATTTGTTACAACGTTAATTTATTTAAAATTTAAAACTAGTTTCACTTCTAATGAAAAGTAGAATTTCTTTAGTTGGAGCATTAAGGAATGACCCCAGTTCTAGCATGAATTGTGCTGGAGCTTTAAAAACTTGATTTTTCGAATAAGGACTTCTTCAGGGAGGTTTTTTCCAAACGAGTTTAACAGCAAGTAAAATCCGTAAATAAAGGAAAATAAAATGCAAGTAGTAGAGCTCTTGACTAAGAAAGTATGCTGAGATGCACACAAACGAACATTGATGTATTATTTAAAATATCAAAATAAATAAATACTTTTTTTCTATTAAAAACACGAAAAAATTGAAGAATGTACAGCCTAACGAATGTATGACTTAACTTTTATGTCAAGAGTAACCGATTCTGTAATAAATAACAGACTGAATAATTTTGAGTTCATCTGTGTTTAAGAATGCAAAAGTAGGTCTTATGAGCGTTAAAATCGAAGCTGCGCTTACGAACTCATCAGTGACCCCTACAAGATCATAATTGAATGAATCTTTCATATTTTAACAAGTGATCTTAATTTTGATAGAGCTGGTCTTTCATCTAATAATTGCGGTTTGCAAACAAGTGTAAAAAATCTTAAAAAGTTATTTTTAAGAGTAAGAAAGTTGAAATTTTTTTCCCAGTCAGCAGTTGAACCGTGGATATTGTAAATGAAATAAAATTTACTTTTTTCGGCCTAGGTTTAGTTATTTATTTAATTCTTGAAAATTTTTAGAAAGAAAATTAATTTAAAAATGTATGTGGACGTTTTTAAAAGAAAAAAAAAAACTTAAAACAAAATAAGACACCAGCAGAATGTAATGTAGCATTTTCTGGATCGCTACATCGTTCATTAGCATTCTTCGCATCTATCTACTTAAGGTTGTGTACATTGTAAACATCATCTATTTAACAAATAATCAATATTAGTTTGGTATCATTTTAAAAAAAATTGAAGAGATCTTTAAGGAAAAACTGAATTTTTTCAAAAATCCCATTAAGAGTCAATGGAATTTTTAACCCATTAGGAGTCGATGGCATTTTTACGTAAAATTACATTTGAATTTAGTTCTTAAAAATTATTCTTCTTTTTTTGATTTTCTGTCACCCCAATATTTGCTTTTTTGGTTTTAGCTACTTAACTAAACTAGATATGCATAGATGGTGAAGGATATGTAAAATTCGGCATAGCCGATTACAGCACTCGAACTTGTTATATCTGCTATTTACCGTATTGTGCTTGAAATGCTCTCTACGTTTTCAGTGCCTCTTTTCTGTAACTAAAGAAAAATTATTTTGTCAAAAGAATGTATTGTTTTCTTCTTTCTTTACTGAGAATTAGCTACACTTAATCATGAACTGTATTTTATGCCATGACTTGGCATCTTCTTCTTATAAAATAAAAAAAAACATGAAGTTATGTTATGCGAACTAGCATATAAAACAATCAAATATTTAAGTCATATGATTGGTCTTACGAGAGTTTTTAACAAATTTATGAAATAACAAAAAAATTTCTTGGAACATTTTAAACTTTCTACCCTTCATTCGATCAGTCTTTTCTCCGTTTTTCCTAAGAAATGGTAATAAGTATCATTACAACTGCTGCTAATTATATCAGACTATATCAAAGCTAAAAATTTAAAATTTATAGCAGAAGTCAAAGCAATAAAAATATTCAAAGGTTTTCTTAATGTTAAAAATTTAAGTTTTAATACTAAAAATATAGATTTTTAACAATTAATTTTTTTGCCAGATACTCACGAGGGAACATTGTAGGAAACGTGTTTATGTAAAATATCAAAAATTTTTGAGTTTTAACATGGTGTTGTCTCGTCTGTATCGATGTTTACAGTTTTTCTTGTGTTGTGTGGTTAAAAGCAGTCGTGGTGTGTAGGTTGTTTCTTGATCTGGAAATAACCGTATCCTTTTTCTTATTTTGTCCTTTATTAGAACTCTTATTCTTCCAAAAAATTAATTTTAAACTACAGGATTTAAAATAATTCTGAAATCATTGGTACGAAATAATAAACAATTTGTTTTTAGCATAAATTGCAGTTATTTAAATGTTACTCTTTATGAATTGCTTATTTTGATTTTATTTTTAGCATTTTTGTTATTTTAAAAATTCAATAGATGTTTATTATGCATATGTGCATTAAATAATTCTACATTTATTCATTTGTTAGTCTTACAAAACTAAAACCAATATTATTTTACTTAATTGTCTTTAGAAAATTTGAATAAAAGTTAAGAAAACAAGGATTATATTTTCTAGGGAAACAAAATGTAAAATAATGCAAAAAAGATCTAGATATTAAGTTCAAATGAAAACTTATAAAGTTTTCTGAAAATATTACATTTGTAATTATTTGCATTTTAATTAATGCAGTTTTGCAAAATAAAAATGTAAGATATTTTGTAATCAAGCAAACATTTTCGTTATCGAATAATATTCACTTGTTTTGTTTTCACTTTTGGAAGGCAAATCATTGAAAGTTACAAGTTTTGGAAAAGTTTGTTTTGAATAGAAAAAATTTATGGCAGGAAAGAATTTATTATGCAGATTTTTATTTAATCTATTTAATCTTAATTTAATCTTACTAGTTTAAATTATTTTACATTTTTCAAAAAATTAGGAAATAAAGATTTGTATTTTCCCTTTCTGATGTTTTTTAAATCTTCTTGTCTAGTGTGGCTCCTTAGTTTATGTGTCAAAAGGGTACGCCAGGTGCGCTTTGCTTCAATCTAGCCATTTTTTTCAACTGATTATTTAACGAAATAAGAATTGTATGTACTTATGTTCTAGTCTTTTAGGTAATATCTGAGCTTCTTGTACAAAATTTCCATTGTAGTTCTCTATCTACACGGTAATTATTATTCGTTTCGTATGGGAGGTGCCACGTTTATTCCAATAAAGTCTGTGCTTCGCTAAGCTACACTGAAGAAAAAATCACGTTGCAAAATCAACAACAACAGCAGATTGTCAAATTACATAAAAACCGAGTTTATTGTGTTCGGCTTTGTTTTTTCACTTTTTAGTGATCAGTGCACGTATTTCTGACCAAACTTTAAGAAATTGAATAAAATGGAGCAAAAAAAAGAAAATAAAAGGCTTGAGGCTCAAAACGTTATTGGTGATGTAGTAGAGCTGGATGGTGATATCTTCGTGTTTAGCAATTCATACTTTTGTAGCCTAAAAAATTTGGTAGATAATGAAGACGACAAGAAGCTGAAGAAATTCTTGGAAGACATAAATATGGAATCAAATTATGATCATTTAAAATGTAAATAGTTCAGTGCTTAAAGCAGAAATCTCTTACATGTACTTTAAATTTGGCGGCGCAATTAACATTTAGAAGCTTGCGTTATTTAAACAAGGAAGATTTAAAGGAAGCTGTGCCACCACTAGGATTGCGTGTAGAGTTCCGAGAAAAGCTTTTTTAATTAGAAAAAACGGAGGTAATAAATTGTGTGTGTATGTCTTCTATGTTGTTTTATGTTTTGTGAAATTTTGGAGCTCGGAATCGATGATTTCACGATGTCAGTGCCGTCCAAAGTCGAAGAGTGGTGGAGGCGCAATGAAAGTCTTACAAGCACGCAGGTGATAAAATGCTCTAAAATAGGAGGTGTTTAACAAAAGTAAGATTAAATAAAATAGGTTCCATAAATACATATAACATCGCATATTTTAACTATATACCTACTTAGGATTTGAAGACAATATTGAGCAAGACGTCAAGAGGAAAGTCAGTACTTGAATGTGCTGTTCAAAATATTAAACTAAAGAGTGAGCATAGAGACTTCATAACTAATACCATTATTAAAGATGTTTTAGCAAAGATATATTACTCTGCACACAAGATTATATACGCCTATTGGATAAAATTTTTACTATTTTCCCTTTGGAAAATAAAATGAAGGTAATGAATATAAAACTACACCATTTATGTTTTGTGCAATGAAGTTAAAATAAAAAATTTTGATCCACATTTACAATTATATAAGTCAAGTCATATAATACAAATTCTTGATTTTGTAACAGTTCCATTTCATGTATAACCTATGAATAATGGAAAAATTTATTTTACATTTAAGTATATTTAACTTGATTTATGTTTTGTACTGTCCCAATTGTTTAAAAAAATTATTTATTTTGAATAAAAAAACGTTTATAAGCGAACAACTTATTGCATTTGTTTTTATTAATGTGGTCAATTGGGAAAGAGACTAGTAACGAGTATGGTGTCAATTCGACACCGGTATGTTAAAAGTTCGACACCAGTGCGGTATCAGCTTAACACCTGTGCCACATGGGCCTTTTTGACACCGATACGGTGTCACATTGTACACATATGTTGTCAATTCAACTACGCTATCGTTGTCGCCATCCGTGTTAAATTTGATCACAAACGTGGTTGATACACTTTTGACACTGCTAGTGGGCACTTTGTATACGTATGGTATCATTTTTTCTTTGGGTGTATGTATATTGATATGGGGATTACTGGTGCAAGATTCAAAGGTGTATCTCTTATAGTTTTAAAGCTACACGGTATTTAATTTTCACTTTGTATGGAAAGTCCCACGACCACTATTCCAGTTTTATGTATGTTATAAAAAGAGCTATTTTAAAAAATTATACGGTGCAAGCTGCAATAAAATTATTTAAACAGTTTTTGTCGTAATATGTGAGCCCCTAAGTAAAAGTATCGTTTTGCCTTTACGGTGTCTTTGCCTTGAAATAAATAAAATATATTTTATACTATTTTTTGAGGTTGGTTTTACGAACCCAAATGGCAAAAAGGTAAGCTTTTTAATAGTTTAATAAATTTAATGATTACATAGTCACTCCATCTGTTACAAGCCTCTATCTCTGAAATCGTAATAAAAAAACATAAAAAATTGAGTCAAAAATTAAAGTTCCAATAGGATATGATTTTTACATACACAAATTATTGATGTAAAAATATTTTTCTTAAATAGTGTTTTCATAGAAAACGTGGGTTTTAATCCGCTAACTTGCTCAAAGCGTGAACCAATATATAAAAGCAATAAAATTTAAATATTGGTTTCGATTGGAATTGACTATTTTTATTCAAAGTTACTGCTACAGTCTAAAAAAAGGCAATCTTTGTTACAAGTTCCAAAACTTTACCTCACTACTTTTAATACATTTTCATGGTGGTGATGTCAACTTTGTGAGAGAAAATGTTAAAAAAAGCACTAAATTCGGGATTATTGTCAAAAATACGAAAACCTTGGCGTGTGAGTCCAACTTTAACTTGATGAAGTTATATATAATGTCTTCTATTTTGCCTAAAAGTGCAGTTACATTAGTCAAATATTTGACCAAAAAAAGCGTTGCTTTTATTTTTTCAAATATTTATTAATTTTTGTTTTTGCTTGTATCTATTTGTTTTATTTCTCAAAAACTATTTGAGACGGACAAAAAATGTTTTTCTATAATTTAGTGGCTATGTCTTTTTGGTCAAATATTTGACTAATGTAACTGCACTTTTAGGAAAAATAGTCAAATAAAAGGCTTTTTGCAAAGATAACAGTTATATAATTTTTTTATATATTGTTATAAATATTTTTAATGTAAGAAATTCATAAAATAATTTATTTTTTTTTGTATGCAAAAAGCATCAGTCAATTTCTTTAAAAATCTTTAAATTTAATATTTAAATATTTAATTTTACTGAACAAAGATAAATAATTCACATGTTCAATGACACATATAATTTCTAATAGTTTGCAAACTTCCTGTATTTATTTTTGCCAAAAACGATAAAGTTTAGCAAATTTGTATTAATGACTTCCTTAAAGCTACTTTTGTTGCAACAAAAGTGCTGCTTGCGGATGTGTGTGTATATATACTATATTCAAAAATTGCCCTAAAGGCATTAAACAGAAACTTTACTTTAAGCAAAGAAATAACAGCGACAACAAAAAGTAAAATATAAATAAAAGAAAAGTCATAGCAACATAAGTATTTTCTTTTCACATACTTGTCACAAAGTGCAGAGGATCATTTACAGTCACTATTGAAAATTCCAGCTTAAATAGTGTACGAAGAGTTAAAGAACCTGCAGCCACAGCAGAGCAGCTCTAGCGGTTTGAAGTTTAAGCATTGTTCGTGCTCTGATACTTTGAAAATACTCTAACCAGCCACAGAAAGGCAAACACGCATACACATATACTTACATTTATACAAATAGGATAACTTAAATTGGCCTGAAACACTAAACACCATTATCACATCTTCATCAAAAGCAGCAGCAGCTTTATAATATTCCTATGCACACTTTAAAGGGAATTTTTTTTCAAAGGCTACAAAGACTGTGATGGCAATCTGAAATCTGTCTTTTGTTTAGAGTAAAAATTTATCTTGTTTATGGTCGTGTGCATGTGTTATGACCTTTTGGATGTTTTACATAAATTTCTAAAAGTATTGGTTTTGATGTGATGTTTTACTTAGACTAAATATTATTTAGCTGAAGTGCTCCTTTACATACGTATCTCTACATTCATACATACATATGTGTACCACTTAAAGGTTACTGTCTAAAGAAATTCTAAACGTTTATTTTTAATGCTGATGTTTTTGTGCAACTGTATGAGACTCTCTTAGCATCTTTGTATGTGTTATTTATTACACTTATGCGACTACTTTAATGTGTCACACTAAATATTTAGGTTGCTTAGTTTTCCCTTTGATAAATACTTAAGTCGTGCATCATTAGCAAATTCTTATATATCCTTTATGCTTTTAAGTGTAAAATGGCTGAGTATTCTTGCCTGGTCTTTTACGTAATTGGTAGCAAAGAAAACAAAGTTAGTTTTTGAGCATTATAAGGCTTTTGATGTTATCAGATGAGTTGTCCAAACCTATTTCGTAAAATCTACATCTTCAAACACAGCTTGACTACTTGCTTTCAGAATGTAATTTAATAAAATTTTTAATACAAAATTTTCTTATTAAATAATTATTTGAATTAAATACATATTTAACTGAGAAACGGAAAATATTTTTCTAATTAAATAATTAAACTAATTAAAACTTTTATAAAATTTCAATTAAAAAAAAATTAACACTATTAAAAGATGCAAAACTTTTTCTGTAAAAGACAAGTAATTCACATCTCAGGATTTCCCGGTATTCCCGAAAAAAAGCAATTCTTAAAGAAAACAAGTTAATTTAATGAATTTTTAAAAAATCATAATTTTATTAAAACATAAACAAAGAATAAAAATAATTATTAAATGCGAGTTTTTAATATTTGTAATAAATAATGAGTGATAACAAAAGTAATAATACAAAAAAAGTATTTTATTAATTATTTTTTGAAATAAATGATTTTAAAGCTGCATTAAACAACTCACTAGACGTACTGTTGCTTGTTTTCGTTTCCAACAATAGAAAAGCAAACCTTTCACTTTCTACTAAAGTAGATTTTGTTGTCAACAATGCGTTATAAAATTTATCCATATTCGTCTTTTAAATGTTAGTGGCTTCGAATAACTAAAATTCCTTTTTAAACAAATTAGTAACCTGCGACTTTACCTGTCATTTCTAATTATCTTAAAAATAAAGTTTAGAAAAATGTGTTTTCAAGCATTTGTTGTAGAGTTCTGTAAAAACTTTCTATCTACAAAAATAAAATGTACTGACTACTATTCTAGTGTCGAAATTACAAATTTTTTATGAAATAAAAATTATTCTACATTTGAACAAAGGTTTTAAGGGACCTCCTCACGTGATGCGAGCACAGACAGACAAACTGACAGAGAAAAATTCTAAAAAGAGGTGTTTTGTATTCCATATTGATTACTATCTATACCAACATATAAATTTTCAAAAAATATTTCAAGTGCAGATGGAGTAGAATCCACACAAACGAGATGTTTAAAAATTTTTAAATGTCACAATCAAAATATTTGAAAATCAAACAGTGTATTTTTTTAATGCTAATGATTTTAAACTTCCCGTTTCGCAGGAATTTGGCTAATATTTTCCCGGTAGATTCTGGAAAGCTTTTCCCTTGAATTCCCTCCCAAGGGTTCCCGTTTCCCAAACTCTATTCCGTACACAAAGTAGAAAAACTTTATCCTCTTGTCTTCCCTAGACTTTCTGTCCATTAGCCACAGCCCATTATCCCTGTATCCGTAATAAGTAGCTTCTTAAAGTTTTCACCAAAGGTCTAGTAATATAGCCGCTATTACAAAAAAATACAAAAAATTAAAGGGTGTACCGAAAGTGACGTAATATACACAAAAATATTTTTTTTAATAGTATCAGTGAAATATTTGCGCTACGAGCTGCGAGTAAAAAAAAAATGAATCCACAAATTAAAGAGTGTCCCAATAATGCATTTACGTAGCCTGGATATGTGAACGACAATAGGCAGAAACTTTAAGTTTAAATATTTTTATGTTTTGCATAAAAATAAGTACAAAGAATTAAGGATAAATTTTATACAAAAAGAAACTTCCTACAGTGACGTGGTTTTAGCGTATATGGCTTTAGATTTTCAACAGAAGTAGGTAGAGGTGTGGAATGTACATATTTGTCTTTAAAAATAAGTAGAAAAATTAAATTTAAGAATTACAGGGTGTTTCCATAGCGATTTTTTAATGAGTATGACCTTACCTCTAAAGCTTTTTTAGACAGATGCTTCAAATTTATAAAGAGTATGTACTGCCATATCTGCTATAAAGATAAGTGCAAAAAAATTAAACTTAAATAAAATAAAGGTTGTCCCAGATATATATACATATATAATGTTACACATTTATAATCCTTTTTTTGAACTTGACACTATTAGTTTATGCAGAGTATGCATTCCTAGCTTTGAATATTAAAAATTAAAGTTACATAATATGGAACCCTTCATTCGTAAGTAAAACTCGCATTTGATAGATTTATTTACAATATTGTTACTGGACACGTCTTTTGCCAAATATTCCTTGATAAACGGAGTTTACCAGAAAGAGTAGACAATGCTAAAAGAATTTAGTTACCAATCAATAGTATATAAGGCATTGCATAATTCTGTGCTGCACAATCAAATTGCTTTGCATTTTTAATTTGTCAGTTACCAAGATACTTCTAGACGACATTTGTCTATGATTGGATATGTTAACATTATGGAAATGTAGGGCAGTTTTTGAAGGCTTGTAAAAGAATGTTGTGCATTTCCTCTCAACTTACAAATTTTTACTCAAACAGTTGATCGGAGACCTTTTTTGGCTCTATGGGTGTCCCCATAGGTGACGTAAATTGACTTGTATGCGCCTATCTCGTGGACCGTTGAAGAGAAACGCTTGAAAATTTCACATAATGTCGTTTACTATGACCGTTATAATAACAAATAACAGTCTAAATTATAAATTAAAGGGTGTCTAAGTACCCAGCAAAAAATTTCAAAAAAGGTAATCGAGTGTGGAATTAAGCATTTTTGGTGGAAGGACTTCCCAACTGGATTACCAACCTAATGATTTTAACAAGGCATTAGACTTTTATAATCATTTACTGAGAATTGATTACATTGACTATTGCAGGAAATACTAATAATCAGTAGTATGTATTTGAAGGTATTCTTTTTTAACTAAAAGAACTAGTTTAATTACTGCTTCCTTTACTTGCGAACAAATGTAATGTGCTTTGTAAGCGAGTAACAAAATTTGGCATCGCAAAATTAACTCATTATATGGCAAGTACTCTTTAAGGTTATGTGTAATTTTTTGCTGGATAGTTAATGTAATTTGATGTAAGTGGCCAAACTTTTTCCAGATAGTTGAAATTTACAAATAACCTTTATTAATAAGTCCGCTAAAACAAATTTTAAATTAAAAGGGTGTCCTTATAACTGATGTAATTTGACCTATATGGCTCTATCTTTAAAACCGCTATAGACAAGCAGTTGAAAATTGGACAGCATGTCCATTACTCTATTTAATATAAAAACAAATATAAATATTTAAAAATAGAAATTAAAGTGTGTCGTAATAGTTGATGTAATTTGGTGTCCAATCTTTTGTACAATTATAGATAAGCACTTAGAATTTAAACCAATTTTGTTTTACTGTGTCAGCAATAAAAGAAACATGATCTTAAGTTTGTCTGCTTTGAAGTGGGTTTTTTTTCAAAGAATTATTTTTTAGAATTATTTTTTTATTTTTGTTGAACGAATTTTAAAATTATAATAGAAAATTGTTAAAGAATTGACAATTGTATCGGGTTAACTTAATTTTAATTATATATTTTGTCCCTATTTTCTTTTTCCTTTCTTAATTGTTTACTTTTATCAGCTTTTAATTTTGCTTTGTATTAAATCAAGCCATTTTTAAGTTGTAAATGTAATGAGATTTGATATAATTTAATCATAGTCCACCTAATTAAATCCAATAATTTAATGATCTATTGTTTAGTTGGGTAGAATCCGCTTCTAGATAAAGTGAGCTAAAACAATTTAAGCGAAAAAGCTCTTCGTCACAAGCTAGGCAAAAAATCAACACAGCCTCATCGAAATCAGAAAAATGGTTATAAAAATTTCGATTAAAAATTCTATGTGAGCAAAAAAAAAAAAAAAAGACCAAGAAGAGACCATTTGCCTGGTATGATATTCCACGCATATCCCTGTTAACGAATTTAATTTATAAGAAAGACGACTTTTGTTCTAAAAATATACTTTCACACTGTACAACCGCTTTCGACGAAAATTAAAGCATTTATTAGATTCTTAATCGAGGATGAGCACAATTTATATTTTTTACCAAATTGACTCAGTATTTTTTAAGGTAAAAGCGAGTAAACATTTCTACTTACACATGCAAAAATATTAAATAAACACATAAGTATGTACGTATGTATGTTACGATGAAATAAAAAAAATGTATTAAAATTGATTTTAAAAGAAACTGAAGAGAAAGCATGATTTTTCTACCCAACATTACTCCTGCGGTTTTATACTTTTCACAAGAAGAAGAAATGGTATTTAAAAATTTGTCATTCTGTTTAAAATTTATACAACACATATTTTTGACTCTGAATTCTTATACACAGCGATAATTTTGCTATTAAAAATTATAAAAATCGAAAAAATCGGCTATTGATTCATTTTTATGCCATAAATTTTTTGTATCATAATTATAAAAAATCAAGTTAAACAGCAAAAAAAAAAAAAACGAAGCTATACTGTTGCGTAAAATCATAAATAAGGCAATTTCTATTATCAATGGGGAGTCTCAGGAGGATTACATTTTTGCTTTATAAATCTAACAAGGCTCTGTTGCAAGTTCAACTCCTTTTCGTATTCTTTTGCTTAGAAAAAACGCAGACATCTCTTTCAACGCAATTACCGCGGCTGACAAAGATGGATTAATTTTGCCACCCAAAATAATACATCACAGTTGTACGTGGTGCAAGATAACAAATTGTTCAACTCTGTTTATCTGAGACACAATTTAACATTTTTTTAGAGGGCAAAAACATTCGATTTAAGCTTCGCTGTTAACTTATGCAATAGCACTGGGTCGATATTTAACAAATTGATTCATATCATTCTCTTGAATAAAAATGTGAAAATCTCCTAACAAATCTGTTTTTAATAATTCTGCTAAATTATTTATGTTAAAAAATATCAGTGAATCTACTTAGCTCACATACCTAATGTAAAACATTCGCATTCTTATAACCGATATTCAGTCTGGTTAGAAATTGAAATAATAAAGCATATTGCAAACCAAGGTCGGTCTATGTCCTTCAAGGCAGCGGGAAAAACACCAAGCATATCTTTTAAGATATCGATCCGTCAATAAAAATAAAAAGCTTAACCCATGAAGAGGCGATGGATTTTTTTTGTGTAAAATTAATTTTTTTTTCTAATTTTTTAGTTCTCTGTCAGCCCAATATTTATTTTTTTGATTCGAGTTACTTCGTTTAACTAGATTTATATATATATATGGTGAAGGCTTACAAAACGTAGCCGAATAAAGCACTCTTACTGGTTTTTTGTTATGTCAAATTTAACCTGTGTGGTTACACCGAGGTAAAAAATGAAGTTTTAGAAAAAACCCTAAGAATAACCTTAAGTCGCATAAGAACCAGGAAATGAACTTGATCGCTTTAATCTATTTATGACTCTGGCATGTTTTAGCTACAAAAAAGAAAAAAAAAGCAGTTCTTAATGTTATGAGATATTTATATAATGGGTTATTTAAAGTATTAGAAGTAACCTAATGATTTGCATTGGGGCTTTCTTATAGGAAACTCCACTGAAGACCTTTTTGGTTCTCCTCTGAGGCAGATCATGATTATTATACAAATTTGTTTTTATTTGATTTCTCAACACAGGACATAAAGGTTGACGAAGCTTATTCTGGACTTTCAAATTTAGGCACAGTATGTGGGCCTCTAAGGTGAACGCTGTTGCCGCTTTATTATCAGCAAACTGGTTTATGCAGTGACTATATACGGTCTCACAGAATGGAATGGAGTGGTGCCAAATAGCACAACTTCATAAGCCAATTGAAATGTTCACTTCCTTCATTTAATAATTGTCAAATATTGATTTCAATTTGTGGATGGTTGTTGTCTCGTCCGGCTCAATGTTATCCATATTTTAGAGCCAAAAATCAATAACCGTGATGCGGCAGCAATCTCAGTCGTACATAAATCGAGTTAAGAGAATAATGCTATCAGTATGTTAACCGCAACAAGCGGTATATTTGCCTGGATTAAAGGCAAAAATGAGCTTCATCGCTGAACATCGCTGCATGGTTTTATAAATGATTTGCAAAGCGTCAATTAATTAATGATGATTTGTTAGAATATACCTTCTGATCGTGCATATTAAAATATTAAAAAATGACAGCTAGTCCCTTCGTAATTTTTATCGGACGTAGAAAAACGTTTTTATATCCACCTTTAAACTGTCTTTCTTTAATGTTGTTAATGGCAAGATATGGACTATACCTTGCACCTGTTTTAACATTTGTTTTTCTATAAAACACTACTCCGAGCAAATGTTTTTGATTTTAAAAACTCTAAAGCCAAAAAAATTAACTAAAATAGAAACAGATTAAGAAGCTACCTCTTCTCAGATTTCAATTTTTGTTTTAGATTTTTAGTGCAAATATTTTATTGCATTTCGACGTGTGTGTTTAAGATGATATGTCTGTTTCTACCGCACTACATCACTAACTTATGCAATTTGTATGCAGATAAACCAAAAAGTTTTGACGAAGTATAGCCACCACTACTGTTACATTTGCTCGACAGTGCGTTTAACTTAAAGTCATTTTTCTTTTTAAACACCAACAGTTGCCAGTTTTGCATAATTTCTTGTCGTTCATATATGGCATAATATAAATATAAATTTGTTAGCAAAATCTTTCTTCAAAATGTTTAACCCAACCAATGTACTTCCACTAACAATTTAAGGAAGAAAAAATATAAAATAAAAAATAACACAGCATCAATTTGTTGCAATTTGTGTTAATGTGGCATTTGTCTCAGTCATCATGATGATCATTAGCATACCAACATGATTTTATACTTAAAAAAGCTGTAGTTTAGACTTGTGTAGTGTAGAAGGCTCATTGTTGTATAAAAAATTATTCGAGCTATTTTTCAATGTAGACGACAAAGTTAAGTGATGATTTTATTTCGTTTTGGTTGACTTTACTTTTAACAAAAACGAAAAGAAAAAAATATAGACAAATAGACAAACCATGAAGAATAGAAACAGAAGGTGTTAACGATATTGCTTATAACGGTCATCAACATCATTATTATTATCATCATGAATTTTCTTCTTCAGTTTGCCTTTTTGTATATTTTAATAGGCAACTTGTGCTACAACTGCTGTTTGTGATGCAACTACTAAATGCATCATTAAATTCTAGTTTACATTTGACAAATTTACATACTTAATTTTTGTCAAACAGAAATGTAGTGCAATATTTATTTAAAAAAAAAGAAAAGTAAAGTAAAAATGAAGTTTTATTGACAACAGAGCTGAGTTGATTTTGCATTCATTTTAATTAACAAAAAACCTTAAAAAAGTGTATAAAATCGTAGTTAGTAAAGTTTGGCAAACATTGCAAGTAAGAATAGTCAGTTCAAATTGAAAATTGTTACTCATATAAATACATATATGTTTACGTTTTGAGAAGAGATGTTGATATTGCAGTTAAAATAGTTAGAATGTCGTTAATACATCATAGATTGAAGGCAAAAATTTTTTATTCCTTATGAATGAAATTAGTATTTTATATACTTAAATTTTTGTTGAATAATTCAAGAGTTGGTTAAAAATAAGTAAAAAAACATTACGGATATCATAAAAGACTTAGTATTAATTAAAAAGCTGATTACTTACGCTCTTTACACCCTTAAGTTCTACAGTGTTGATAAAATCGCTCGACCAAGAATATCTATGAAGGCATTTAAACCAGACAAGTTGTTTTTGGTCCAGGACCGATAACTGTCAACTTCTTCTTTTCATTCCAGAATTAAATTAGTTCCATATTAGAAGCGAAGGAAATAATTTCTTTTTGATACAAAATTGTTGATTTGTCAGCTTTCCTTATTTATTTTTCTGTTTGCTGAATTTTGAGCAGCAATAACTAATCGCATGCAAATTTTCGAAAGTATGGTAGCATTGTAGAGAGAATTCGCCTCTCTAAATTAGAGAATAAAAAGAGTTCCTTTTAAGGACTAATTTCTACAATGATTTCTATATGTAAAATTATTGTAGGGCATACAAGGCGTCACCATTCAGACAAAGATAATTCACGTTATTCAGATTCAATATGCTCCTGCCCATGATCCTTATCTTAATACCAGCCCTTGCTAGATACTCACATATGCCCACCACGACAGCTCATGACGAAGCGCATTTTGGACGTTCTCTTTTGGGTCACTTTTTCAGGTACTGTATGACACGAATAACACGAACAATGTTGGCCTCCAAAGCTTCAAGCATAGACCAGTGACTTCACGTGGCCCCACAGGAAAAAGTGTCAAATCGCACGACCTTGGAGGCCAATTGACAGGTCCATTTCTCGAAATCAACTTATCTCCAAATTTTAATTTCAATAACTCGAAGGTTGCGGTTGCCATATGGTACGTAGCGCCATCTTGTTTGAATCATATTTCATTCGGTTCAATGTTATCCATGTAATCAAACAAAAATTTATTAATCACAGTGCGATAACGATATCCATTGACCGTATCGTGAGATCTGGCTTCATTTTGAAGGAAATAAGATCCGATGATGCCACCAGCGTAAACTACAACAAACAGTTCATTTTTCTAGATGCAATGGAGTCTGTAGGGTATGTTGTGGAATGGTATCACTCCATATGCGGAAATCTTGCTTTTTAACAAACCCGTTAAGCCAAAAATGAGCCTCATCAAATAACATAATTTAGCGATAAGACAACGGGTCAGTTTCTAGCTGCTTAAGAGTCAAATCGGGAAAGAACGACGCATATAATTATTTCGTTGCTTTAATTTCTGCACAAGCTAGATCTTATACAGGTATGGGCCAAGGTCTTTTAGCAAAATTTTCCACGTACTGGACGAACAGAGCTCCAATTCCTGCAACTGAAGACGAATCGATAAATTCGCATCCTCTTCTAGACTTTCGCTTACAGCAGCGATATTCTTTTCAGTACGCACATTCCTTTTACGTGTTGGTGTTATTGCATCCACTAGAGAGTTTTTTGACGATGACTTGCTCAGACGGACGATTATGTGCACCATAAAAATCAAGAAGTCCTCTATAAGTTGCTCGAATTGATGACTGATTTTCAAAATAAACTTGGATGATTTGATAGCGTTATTCAAGCTAGAGTTCACTGAAAATAACCAGAAAAAACCCATTTTAACGAGAACGATTATTTTGACAGCAACAAGACAATACTGCTGCAGGTTGTCATTTGACCACAAAAACAAAAGAATTGTTGACAAAGTGTGTAATTGACATTTTTGTTTTGTAACCCGACTAGCATTTTTAATCGTGAAAGACTCTACCGAGTTCGAAGCAAGCGATGAAAGTTATCGTCTTTGATACCGTGTTCTTTACACTCGAGTTCAGTTTAATGGGAGAAACTGTGTTCTGTTAGCGAATCTTTTGTAAGAAACGATGCGCTCAAAATAACTGTGTAGGAATCTTTATTTCCTACTTTAAACGAGTCGTAAAACAATCGCCTTTATGTTTATATAATGAGTTCTTTATGAGCCCTTTAATAGGCTACAAAATAAAAGTGATCTTTAAAAGTTTTATACTTTTTTTTTACTATGGGAGTTTTAGTTATAAATTGTAAATAAAGTTAATAATAATTATTAATCAAAAAGAAAATATAAAGATCTTAAGAAGAAATTTAAAATAAAAATATCACAAATTAAAATTAGTTTTAACAAAATCCTTCATCTTAGCTCCGTCATCTTTAGTTTGGTTTTTTTTAATAAGGTCATCAACATTTCAATTTTTAACGGCACGCTGCTATAAAAACTAAGTAAATAATTATTTAAAATGAAAAATTTTACATTGAAACACTTTTCTTATTGCAAAATTATCATACTCGTCAATTGAACTTCCAAATGCTTGCTGAAATTTTTATTTCAGCCGATCACAAAATTAGTATTTGGAATTCCACGCAAACAATTTTTTCCACAACTGCAACACCTAATCAAAGTTTGTCTGCTATCATTGCATTTTGAATGGACAATAAGTAAATACAAAAAATGTATTTTAATAAAGAATAATCAAACTTTACCATAAGTTATGTGTATAACTTAAAAATCCAAATTTTAGCAGGATGAATATTTTACTTCTATATAACCACTAATATTTTTCTAAAAAATCCCAATTTCTCAGACAATCACAACAAAATCTTAATTTATGCAAAACTTTTCTTCTTCTGTTTCTATAATTTTGCAATGACTTATGTACTTACACCCATAGCTTCGAAAAAATATTATTAAATAAAAATACAAATTAAATTTTAGTAAAATCCATGTTAAAACAATTTAAAAAAGAACTTTTTAAACATTTTAAATTCAATGAATGAGTGACAAAGTTCTTATCCTTAAAAATATTTAGCCCTTACTGCTACTTGAATAAAGTTCACATCACATCGCAAAACATTATAACTTACTAAAAAACATACACAATAACATATTCACTTGTATTGTTGTATCATGACATACCAAACATAATGACAGCACAGCCATAAAGACACAAACACACACAAAACAAAGATGCAATGTTGATGAATGTTTACAGGACCAACTTGTGTTGACATGTCTTTTCCAAGTCTATTGTATTGTGTTCTGTTCTTCTATATTTTGTAGATAATAGTAGGTAAACAACAGTAACAGCAAAAACAGCAACAACGACAACGGCAGGAAAAAAACAACATCTAGAATAACAACTCAACACATATAATGTCCAAACAATTGTATTATAAACTATAAATATACACTCAAATGTACTTATGCATGTGTGTTTGCCTAAAGATTGCAACAGTATGCTCACATTGATATTGCCAAACAGTTACATACCACTACAGTTATTCTAGCCAACAATGCAACAAAAAAATATTTCATCCTTCGAATACAAGGATGCATTTGAGGGGCTTGCATACGTGACAACTAAAGTACAAGTGCAACAAGAGTTCACTTCAAGATTATCAAGAGTAAAGGAGAGTGCAAGAGACTAGAAAATATTTAAAACAAATATTTATCAAGCGAAAATTTTTTTGGAAATAAATTTTGATGGATTAAATATAAAAAAAAAATAAATTTTCAATTATGACAAAAAATTTTATTTTTTAACTAAAATCAAATATATATTTTATAATATTTTTTTTCACTTACAGCACATTTTTATTAAAAGTCAAAAACAAGAATGTAGTAATTCAGGAAGTTTATAAAAATTATAATTTAAACCAAAGTTTATTAATAAAATATTTTGCAATATCAAAGTTATAAAAGCAATTAAAATTTATGAAAATAAATAATAATAATAAATAAAATGTTATTTGCATATTCGGGTGTTTTTTTAACCCCATAGAACTTTATATTATAAAAAATAACACTAAAAATTAAGTTTTGATAAAATATTTTTTCCAAATATTTTCACTAAACTCTGGCAAACCATTATGAATAGACTCAAGCTTAAATAATGCTATCAAATTATCCAAGTTTACTATGAAAATCAGTCATCAGTTCGAGCAACTTATAGATGACTACGCGATTTTTATGGTGCTTATAATCGTTCGTCTGAGCAAGCCATTCGTTGAACTGTGGATAGATTCTGTACCACATACTCTCTAGAGGATGTTGCTGTAAACGAAAGTGTGGAAGAAGATCCAAATTTATCGATTAGTCATCGGTCGCAGGAATAGTTGCTCTGTACGTCCACTACGTGAACAATTATGTGCAAAGTTGGCCTACACCCGTATAAGATCCAGCTAGTGCAGGACTTAAAGCCACGAAACCAATTTATGCGTCGTTCTTTCGCAGATTGGCCTCTAGAGCAGTTAATAACTGACACGTTGTTTTATCGCAAAGTTGTTTTCAGTGATGAGCCTAATTTTGGGGTAAACAGGTTTGTTAATAAGCAAAGTTGTCGCATATGGAGCGAAATTAATCCGCAACATACACTTCAGACTCCACTGCATTAAGAAAAATGCACCGTTAGTGTGGTTTACACGGTGTTATCATCATCGCACCTTATTTCTTTAAATGAGGCCAGTTCTCACGTTATGGTCAATGCAGATTGTTACTGCACCATGATTAATGATTTTTGTTTGCAAATGTGGATGACATTGATCCGGACGAAATGTGGTTTGAACAAGATGGCGTTAAGTGCCATACGACGAACGCAACAATCGAGTAATTGAAAACAAAATTTGGCGATAAGATGATTTTAAGAAGTGAACCTGTCAATTGGCCTCTAGATTATTTTCTGTAAGGCCACGTGAGGTCACTAGTTTATGCTGATAAACCAGCAACAATTGGCGCTTTGGAGGCCAACATTGTTCGTGTTATTCGTGACATATGGCCAGCAGTACTTGAAAAAGTGACCCAAAATTGGACGTCCAGAATGTTCTTCGTCATGAGCAGCCGCAGTCGCCATAAGCCCAAAATCAGTTTGAAATATTTTTGCCATGTATTTTTTACAGTTTAAAGTTCTATCGGTCTTAAAAAAGCACACGTAACAAAATTAAATTTATTTTTTCTTATTACCAAAGCTTCGTTTTTGCATTTTCCTCTCTGATTGGAAAAGGCGCATTAGTATTTCCTATTACAATCTGGACCAATCCACTTGATTTACTGCTAGACAGTCTAACCTGTGCTTAACCGGCATATCACCGGGTACTGTTTAATTAAAAATCATACAATGATTTTTACAGAAGCAGCCAAGGTGAGAAGGCGAATGCGCTGATACATTGCCTGCTCCACCTCTGTCTTGCAATGAAATACCGATATCATTAATGCCTAGGACACTGGTTTTTTGAAAGCCTAACCGATATTTTCTCATTGGAATTATAAGAATGTAGGAGAACAAGAGCAATTGGTGTATAAATATTAAATGTACTTTTTTCAACAAAATTATTCTCTGGATGTGCACAATCGTTTTTAATAAAATTTTTGCTTCTGTGTAGCTTAAGTCACAGACTTTGTAGATTAGAACGGCATTTACACTACGAAATATTTCATGAAACTGGCATGCAATTTTTGTTCGTTTGTGAAGCAATAGTGGTAAGCAATATGGTATTGCTTGAATTTTAAGGGGATATTGCTGTTGCTCATGTTTATTTTTAAATAACGCATATTGCTGCAAGTTAAATAGAGAATTGAGAAAAAATACCTCACAAAATTGCATAGTGTAAATTTGGACTAGGATTAATAGACGGGACTGTTTGTAGGATCTCATTTAATTTCTCTAAAAATATTCTATTTGTTTAAAAAATACCTTCTTTGTGTTGGAAGTAGAGCAACGTTATTGACAAAAGCTAAAAAGGGATATCTTTTTTACCAGAGCGTAGAAAGGCCCTAAGAGCAGAGCAGCCAATGCCAAATATAATAAGCTGGATTTCAAATAATAAATATAAAAAGAAATAAAAAATTATAAAAAACCTTTTAATAAAAATCAAGTACTTTCTAATAATTGTTAAACTGAAGTATAAATTTTGTCATTCTGATGAGAATGGTTCTAATTTCGTTTAACTAGATTCCGATGGATTTTATTTATTTCTGAAAAAAAAAATGCTTAATCTCCTTTCTTTAATCCAAAGGTGGCAATGTTGGCACATAATAAATTTAATAACTGAAAATGGCACAATTTCAAAGAAATCAAATTTTACTTTGAAATTTAACAGTGATTTAACTACAAAGAAATTATTCGTTTTTCTGAAGAACCAATTTACGGAATTGAAACCAATTTTGATTGGAATTGACTCTTGCGATATACCTAATAATAACGAAATAATTTTTGACGTTTTATGAGCAAATCACTGGATAAATTAATTGATATTTTACTTGGAATTTTCATTTAAAAATTACTTTGCAGTACCAAGTGCAGTCGAGTGCTCTTTTATTATTGTAACAAGGAAAGGCAGGAGCCAAGAAGAAATGAAGTTGTACAGACAAGTTATAAAAAAGAATCAATTATATACCTCATTCGCATTGTTTCTGTTTCAAACTAAAATAGCAGAATATACCAAACTAACTGAAAAGTATATAGAAAAGTCGAATATCTAGAAAGATCTAAACGTTCCCTTAGTATTCTTATGCCAAAGAGAGAGAGAGAGAGAGAGAGAGAGAGAGAAAGAGAGTTTAGAGAGTTTATTTTCATTTTCATTCAAATATCAAAAATTATATGACTTCTTTAATACGTTCGTTCATTTTATAACTTTGTTTTAACCAAAGGAAATCATGAAGTCTGTGATCTACAAAAAAAAAAAATGTGATGATTTAAAAAGATATTATTTTAAATGGGGTGTAAGGACGAAGTGTCAAGTGTTGTTATACATCTGTGTATTTACGCATACTTATTAATTTTAAAATGCGTGTTGTTCCATTATTTATTTACGCCTTTGCATTGAAACCTTTTAAAAACTAGACATTTCCGGTGGGCTTTGCTACGACTGCTCTTTAAATTCATCCAGTTCTTGTTTTCTTGTGCAGGCTAATATCCAAATTATTTGTACGAAATTTTAGGTCTACAATTCTGTAGGTAAACGACAACAACTTTCACTTTGAAGTACCACGCCCACTGTCCCAGTCCATTAGGTATTTCGCTAGACAATGAGTAATAATAAGGGCTCTATCTGATATAATTCTCTTGGTGCACGATGATAATTTTTCGCTTTGTACGAGAGGTACGACACCTACGGCTGCAGTGTAGACAATTTTTTCTCCAGCTTTGCAGATTGATAGCAGAGTTACTGGTACAGAATTTAAGAGCGTACCTAATATAGTTCTCTAGCTACGCAATAATAACACAGGCCAACAAAAAAAAACCTTTTTGAAAACTTTTTTAATTTTAATAGCTGATCTTGATAGATTTTTATGTGCTGAATCCAAATCTGCTCGTAGTTTTTATGTATCACCCTTAGTTTCCAAGCAAAATGTATTTTATTATATAATCTAATACCCATTTACAGTATATAGGGAAATCAATGAAACACTGTAGAATCGTAAAAATGGTTTGTATTTACAGTTAAATACTTGGAATAGTAATTTTATGTGATGATACAAGGTTCACTTGTCAACTGGAATTGGTTTATATTTTCTTTCCCTTTTTTCCTTGAAGCTTCTTGTGTAGCTTTTCCTGCGATGAATAGCTTGCTGAACTTCCCGGTGAAGTGACCAACAGTAATCCCCCATCATGTTGGTATTCCAGCGGCCCTGGTAACGTTTTTCCATCACTTTAACGTCCTGGTGAAAACGCTCACCTTGCTCCTCACTAACATCTCCTAAATTTTCCGGGAAGTAATCGAGGTGGCTGCTCAAAAAGTGAACTTTCAGGCTCATCAAACATCCTAACTGTTCAAATTTTTTTTAACATGTTAGCAACAATAGCCTTATATTCTGGGTCTTTTTCATTTCCCAAAAACTTGGTGACAACTTGCTTGAATGAAAACCCATGCTTCCTTTTCATTTGAGGTCATTGTGGATTCAAAGTTAACGTCAAACATCATTTTTCTAATATCAGGCCCGGTAAAGACGCCTTCTTTCAGTTTAGCTTCTGAAAGGTGTGGAAACTTCTGACAGAGATATTTGAAACAAAGCCCATCTTTAGGCAAATCCTTTACAAACTGTTTCATGAGACCTAATTTAATATGTAGTGGTGGTAGGAGCACGTTTTTTGGATCTACAAGGTTTTTGCGTAAAATGTTCTTCTCGCCAGGCTTTAAAGACTCCCTAGCAGGCCAGTTCTTTCTGCACCAATGTTGATTCCGAGCTCTACTGTCCCATTCACACAAGAAACATGGAAATTTGGTAAAACCCCCTTGTTGACCAAGGAGCATGCACGTAACTTTCAAATCACCACATATCATCCAACCGTGTGCAGAATAACCTATTTTATTTAACACTATTTCTAGATTTTTGTAACTCTCTTTCATATGTACAGAATGACCGACAGGTACAGAGGCATACATGTTACCGTTGTGTAGTAAAACTGCCTTCAAACTATTTTTGGATGAATCAATAAACAACCTCCAATCTTCTGTTTTGTATTCAATTCCAAATTCATTCATTAAACCATGAATGTCTGAGCAGTACACCAAATCACCCTCTTGTTCAAAATACTTCGAAAATTGTTGTTCTCTCTTCCTATACACATGAATGCTGGTTCCAGCCGCCAGCAAGTTCTTTTCTTTTAGCCTAGAGCCAAGCAGTTCAGCTTTTTCTTTTGTTAAGCCCAGATCCCTAACTAAGTCATTAAGCTCGATCTGAGTGAACAATTTAGGCTCTACATTTTCTGTAACACATTGGAATTCTTCATCGTGTTCATCTAACTCCGACTGTACATCAGAAAATACTTCTATTTCAATAGAATTTAAGTCCTCTGGTGGTTCCGGGATTGGCAAATCTACACCGTGCCCTACTGGTCGGATGGCGGACGGAAGGTTAGGGTAGCTTATTACCTTCTTGTTCTTAGAGTTATGACCAGTAATATCTACACTGAAAAAGTAACAGTCATCGGAATGATTTTTTGGTTCCCTCCATATCATGGAAACAGCAAATTTAAAGTGTTTTTTCTCTTTTTTTGACCATTTCCTGAGGTCTTCAACACATACATAACATACCTTATGCGGTGCCCAAGGTTTATCCTGGTCTCCAAGTTTGGTTCCAAAGTATGCTAGATAAACCTTTTTCACAAAGTCTGTAATGTTTCTTTGGTGCTTTTTAATAACAAATTCACCACAAATATAACAAAAACTGTCAGCAGAGTATTTACAGCCGCGATGAGACATTGCACTGAGCACATGTACAAGAAACGTAAAAGTGAGGTTATGTTGAAAATAAACAAAACATCAGCTGTTTAGCATGTGTTTCAGCAGTGCTGCCAACATCATCTTTGTTCATTAGACCTATTTTTTCATGCTATCTTAACTATGAAAAAGCTGTTAAATTCTAAAAATATTTCTTTATTTCATGAATTTAACTATAAAATGTGAATAAATAGTGGGTGATACAACTTTTTTAAGCATCATATTTGGATTCAGCAACCTAAACAACATAAGAATAAGGTATTTTCATTAAAAAAGTTTTTTCATCGTTGGCCTGTGTAATTTTTCACTTTGTATGGGAGGTACAACCACCATCCAGTTTTTCGCTACATTTTGCATTTTAAGAAATGAGTTAATTGAACGAAATTTTAAGGCACTATTACAGTTATCATATAACACGATTAGAAATATTTACTTTAAATGAGTAGTATCTAAATAAGTGAAATATCAAAAAAAAAAAAAAAAAAAAATCTATCAATCGCATATCTAATAACAAACTGTGAAAATTACAGGAAGATCAGTCCGTCAAACAAACAAACAAAGAAACATATTTGTGCTTTACATATGTTGATAATGGTATTGCGACAGCAAAAGCAATACGTTATTTATTCTTAAAAATGTTTTTTATACCAATTTAATGAACCTTAATACAACTATAAAAAAGAGCTGAACGATATATACATTTTTTATAAAATTAAACAGTTTTTAACGATGCACTACAGAGTGGAAGCGCTTAACGATTGCTTTCATTGTACTCGCTCGTTCATAAACGACAAAGCTCTATTTATTAGTTAATTCCGAAGGCGTTAAAGATTTAACATGTATTTGGAGCAAAATTCCTGTTAGACTTCTACATCTTAAGTTAGTGCCTGCACAATTTTTTTGATTCCTATAGAGATTCTAATCCTAGTTTAGCTTTAGTGACAGCACAACAAAAAATTAAAATTTTTTTTAAATAAATTTTTTCTTACTTTCCATTGAAAACAAGTAAGAGTGCTACATGCGGCTATGCCAAATCTTCTAAACATACCTTTTATCATGTATCTTAAAAAAAATTAAAATAATAAAAGAATTAGGTGGTAGAGAATTAAAATATTAAAATTTTTTTGGCATAAAAATGTCATCGACTCTTAATGGGTTAAGCATTTAAGAACAATTAAGCATTTTCTTTAAGATCTCTTCAAAAGCTTTTAAATGATACCCATATTGATATTTTAAAAAATTTTAAAAGATCAGAGGCCCGTTACTTGGGAAATACGAGTATGGCCGAACACCAGTTTTTTTCACTTGCTGTTTTTTTTCTTAGTTTTTAGATGTTTATCGCCCTATATGTTTATATAAATATAAAAAAATTAGAAGTAAGCGTGATGTTTTGCCTTGCCTGCCGAAGGACATGGACCGATCTTGCTTATTTCCAATAGCATTTCTTTCCATACTATGTCTGATCGATTGGCGTACTTCAATTTTTTCTAGCTGATCTAGCGTCTCAGCAAACTTGATTTCAACACTAACTCAGATGGACAGATGGACGTCAAAATATATGTATTAATTTATGGGGTCGAAAATGGATATTGTAGAAATTACAAACGGAATGACAAACTTAGTTATACCCTTTTTCCAATTTTTGTGGTGAAGGGTATAAAAAGCATTATAAAAATTTTGTTCTTCTTAACTTAGATACCTTACTTAAAAACAGCTCTTTACGCGACTAAATTTTTTAACTTAAATAACACTTGCTGCTTGTAGATTTTTAGTCATAAAGAAGAAAATATTATTGCTTGCGTTTATTGCCAAGACGTATAATTATATCAAAATTAAGAACTCAATATTTTGATTTATTAATGCGGTAGCTGTGTTAGAATTTTGTCGTCGACTTCTTTAGTGTCAGAGACATTCTTAAAGTTTAAATCAGCATTTGTTATTTCAGCATCTCGAAAGGGACTTTAGCTCTCGAAAGACTTTTATTATATAAAATCTCGAATGTATTTGACCAAAGTTTTGGCTGTTTAGATAATCAACAGGTACTGAAGCAAACAAGATGATATTTTTTTAGAGTAAAATAAAGTCTACAGTCATTGCATTCCCTTTGAAATTTAAACGTATTTACAGTTGTAGCTTGTGGTTGAAAACATTAATTTGTTTCTTTACTAGAGCAGTTAAATATCTATTTATTTTAACGACTTTTAAATCTCTCCACTGCAGCACTTATCCTAGTTTAATATGTCTTATGAAGTAAAATAATATAAAGAAAAAAGAAAAAACTCCTGTCAAATTGATTGTTTCTTAACAAATTACTTTGAAAAAATTCTTCTATCGTACAAATGTCAAATCGTATAAAAAAATCCTGAACTCTTCAATTTGTTATTTCTCTATTGAGTCATTTTTATTTCTTCAATAAATTAAATGTAAAATATGTTATAAAAGTAGAGCAAATTAAAAAAAAAATAATAAAAATACGATAAAGGAAAAGCTGTAATAAGAGAAATTGGAACGATTAAATTTCTAATAAAAAATTGTTTTTCAATATTAAAACAAAATCAGTCTTTGTTTTTTAGATTTTTTCTTTTGTTTTGTTGTTGTTGTTGTTTTTTTTGTAAAACAAGTGGCATTGGAAAATTTCCGTTAAGAAACTGAAATGTTTTATTTGTCAATAAACCATTTTAGTACATTTATATTAAATGGTTATTCAATGTATACGTTCATGTGCAATTCCATTTTGTGAAGAGGGCCAGTGGGTTAGTTGTTAGTGAAAATTTATTCTAATTTTTTTGCTAATGAAACAAAAGTATTTACTGAAAAAAGTGTTTATCATTACGAGTATATGGTCAACTAAGCGAATAAATCAATTATAATAAAATACCAAGATAATGCTTGGTTGAATCCTTTAACAGGTTTCGATTGTAAGAATATACGATACGCTTTATGATTTTTGGTGAATTGAGTTACTATGGGTACTAAAATTTTTTGTATAGTGTATTGTGTGTTGTTTTTTGTGCATTTTATATGTAATGGGTGTTTCTTAAGCCCGATAGAACACCAAATTTATTTGTAATGAAGAATTTTTTTATACAAAAAATCAGAACATAGCTTTAATATTTAAAAATGATTTTGGGCATATGGCCACCACGGCTGCTCATGACGAAGCTCATTCTGAACGTCCAGCTATGGGTCAATTTTCACGTACTGCAGGCCATATGTCACGAATAACACATAAAAAGTTGGCCTCCAAAGAGTCAATTGTTGCTGGTTTATCAGCATAAACCAGTGACTTTACGTGGTCCCACAGAAAATAATCGAGAGGTGTCTAATCACGTTACCTTGAAGGTCAATTGACAGGTCCAATTTTCGAACTCAACTTATCGCCAAATTTAGATTTCTATAACTCGATGGTTGCGGTGGCCGTATGGCACACACTTCGTCCGGATCTATTTTTGCAAACAAAAAATCAGTAATCATGGTGTGGTAACGAACTCAATTGACCGTAACGTTAGATCCGGCCGCATTTTTGAATAAATAAGGCCCAAAGATACCACCGGCATGTAAACCACACCAAACGGTACATTTTTCTGGACGCAGTGGAGTATGTAGGGTATGTTGTGGATTAGTCTCACCCCATATGCGGCAATTTTGCTTTTTTAAATGTTATTATTATTAATTATTAAATAATTATGGATGATGTATTTTAAGCAAAATAATTTTGTTATCTATACATAAATTAAAACAGGTACGGAATCATTTTTGCAAATGAAATATTTTTTGAAAATTTTGATGTTGATGTAGAAAGTAATCGATATGGAACACAAAACACCTTTCTTTTGGAATTTTTTTCTGTCTGTCTGTGTTCGCATCACATGGATTTGAATTAAATTTTATGAACGGGACCTTTAGAAACTTGAATCAAATATACATATATAGGAGAAACTACAGATACAACTGTGAAAGCACCTAATCTTATTGGTATAATGATACTAAAACAGTCGTCAGTACATTTTATTTTTGTAGTTGAAAAGTGTTTAACAATGCTTACAGAACTCTACAACAAATGTTGAAAAATATAATTTTCTAAATTGTAATTTTAAGAAAATTAGAAATGATTCACGAACGAAGTTGTGGACACTGCTAGTTGAGAATGAAATCTCTAACTGAAGCTTAATATTCAATGCGGAAATAGTTGCATTTTTTGTAACCCGCAAAATGAGGTTTAAAAAAGTTACCTAAGTTAACTATTGGCGTATTGTAATTGAAAAAATATTCGATCTCACATATCAGTAGCGAATTGATTTATTAAATGAAAGAAATTTAAAATGAACTGAAAATTTACAGTATCATTTTGAAAAATTTGTCTTGAAATATTCTGAAATTTAGTTTTTCTTAACAATAAAAAAATACTAACCTTAAAAAATTTACGTATCCGATCAAGTTATTTAACTTCTCACAGATCTGAAAAGATCTCCTCCCTCTTGTGAGTACCAACCCCATTAGAAAATTATTAAATTGTTTTGAAAATATTTTGTACCACTGTGCAACGTTATACATTATATATATACCAGGGGTTCTCATCAAGTTACTGCTCACGGACCCCTATTAAACTAATTTTTTTTCGCGGACCCCTCTGAAGCCCAAGTTCAAAATAAAACTCTTATTATTTTTAAAAACACTGTTTTACGGTTCTTTATGCGGACCCCTTGGATGGTTGCTACGGACCCCTATTTGAGAACCGTTGATATATACCAACAATGCGGAAAGTTATTTTTTAAAGCAGATACAGAATAGATTGTTCTTCAAAACTGTTTTCTTATTATTTCGATGTGATTAAAGTAGATTTTTATACCTTCTCGCGGTGTGTCTAATTTTATTTTTACGCCGTCATGCGGAGCTTTGTGCTTCATTTCACCTATTGACTTCAGTATTTCAGTTTGTATCTGGTACACTAAAAGTATGGATTGATTTGCAAAGAGCGTGTACAATTTGCATTCATTTTCGCAAAATACTTAACCTAGCAAAATTTTATTCTCTGCCACTTAAAATAACACACAATTTTTTTTTCAACTTAAAAATAAAAATTAAAGTGATCGAAGAGCATACGAAAAATTTCGTTGTATTTTAGCCGAAAAGAAACCGAAAGAAAACTGTTCTGAGAAGTGATACCTATAAACGTTACATTTTGCCAAAATTTAGTAAAATTTATAATTCTTTTCCTGTTAGGTTTCTCATATAAAATATCTTCAGAAACAAAATTCGTCATAAAATTTTGTTCTAAAATTTTTTATTCATTTTTGTTTTACCTAAATTTAGGACAACTCTGCAATAACGACTTTTATTTATTTTTTATTTTATTTATAATTCTTTATAACTGGCGTCTTATTACACTGACGCCATTTGTGTGTCTCTTAGAAATGCTTTTTACGTGTATCCTTTTAATGTTTTAGTTGTAAGTTGTCTTTATTTTTCGCATTTTTTATTATTTGTGTGTGTGTATTTGTTTGTAGCTGTGTTTAATTTGTTTGTGTTTGTTCATATTTTCTGTAGGTCACAAATACACGAGCAACAAACTACTGTTTTTTATTCCTTTATTATTTTTTTGTTTAGATTTATTTTATATTTTACTTCCTTAAAACATTAGAAGGACAAAAAAAAAAAAGAATAAAGCAGACCAACTAAAAAAAAAATAAATACATAAACTTGGTGCTATTCTTCCCGATAAAGGAGTCATAAATTTAAGCAAAATAAAACACAATAATAAGGTCACATCTTGTAACAGTTTATCGTAAAGTTTTAAAAATTTTTCTTTAAAATATTTAATATTTTTTTTTAGAAATGTAACGACGATACTGACTGGATAAATTTTTTTATACAAAGAAAAAAATATGGAAATACAGATTTGGTGTTGTGTGTTTTGTAGCTTCAACACAGTTTTTCTTCCTAAAAACGTTTTAGCCAGCAGTAAATTTGTCTTTTATTCAAATCCAACGATTTTCGCTTTAATCTTACAAACATGCAAAAGCCACTGTGAGCCAAATTGTCCATTTTTGCTTTCAAAACTGCACAAGAATTTTATGTAATATTATTTATTTTATTAATATTATGAATTTGGACCTTTGAACATACGTTTTTAAATTAGACTTTAAGTCTTTAGTTTAATTTCATTACATCGCTGCAGAATAGATAACCAGCAAAACTAATCTGTTTAGACCGCGAAGAAAGAGCTCTAATAAAGTAACTGAATAAGTCACATAATTGCGTTTATTCTTGAGAACAACGACTACAGAACCCATTAGATTTTACAAAACTTATGTTTCAAATCGACTTAATAACGTCTTAATCGAGGTTGATTTTTTTTTTTTGTTGTCGGTTATTTTCAATTTTATTTATCCACTTCAGAACAATCCTTATGACTGCTAGAAATATCCTACGAAATTTTTTCTGAACTTTGTAGATATTTGTGTTTTTATTAAAAGCATTAATTTGGAGACTTAGTTCTAAATCCAGTTTGTATTTCAATGTTTAAATTCAGCAAAAGTTAACTTAACCAATTGATTGTTTTATAAATTTATTAACATTTTTCTAAAAAAAGCCTGATGTTAGCACCATAAATAAACATCAATTAGTAAGTATTTTGAAATAATAAAAAATTTGCTTCAGAAAAGTTGCTCTTTGTTTAGAAAAATTATTTCTTGAGAATTTCTGAATTCCATAGAGTTTAAAATAATCAATTAATAGTAAAAAATTTATATTTTATGATTTTTTGTCAGATATTAGAAGTGCACTTATTTTCTTTTATCAAGCAAGCATGTACAGTAGAGAGTAAAAATGAGACAAATTTACACCGAAATTAAAAAAAAAAAAACATTTTTTTAGTTAATTAAAACTATTTTTTTATTAAACTAATGCGTTGGCCACTGCATCATTTTAAATTGATTTAACAATTTTCGTGGTATGTTAAGGCGTATTGTCATATTTAAATATATCCCTATAACTAATCTTCCCCATTTGCTCCATTGAAGCAGGTAGGATAATAGTTAGATTGATTTTAATCAAGGACCCGACACAGTCTGGGATTAGACATCCCCAAACCATTAAAGAACCACCTCCGTGCTTCACTGAATATTGCACATGGGATGCATTTGAGGAATCACGTTCCTTTGAACAAAACCAGGCTCGCTCATTGGATTTGAATCTGTATATTTTCATACGTTTTCAAAAAAATCTCTCATCTTTTATTTTTTGCAGACAGTTTGGCTTCTTTTTCTTTACTAAAGGTTTAGCCCTTTAATGCCCTCTGAACCCTTCCATCGACTAACGCCATTGCTTAGAAGAAAAGTTGCTTTCTTTGTACTTTGTATTATATTTAAAACGAATAGCCTCCCATTACGTCGAGCTTCAGTTGGCGTTATTTTTCTTGGCCTTTTTTTTGTTGGTAGTGGTATTTGCTTTTTTTTTCACTAGATTTCAAGCCACTCGGTCATTACGTTCCGCAATAAATTTGCAATTTCTATATTAGATTTGCGTTCCTTCGCACGAGAAATCACTTTATTTTTGTTACGAATCTTAGTTGTTTAAACAATAACTAAATTCAATGTCTGATTCCATTGTACGAAAAATGTTCAATTAGAAGAAGCGATTATATTGGTGCAAAAATGATTCTATGTAGAAGTGGATATTTTTTTTAAAGAAAGTTCAAAAAAAAAAAAAAAAAGAAGCGAGATAAAGATTATTTTCTTTGGAATATATTAAAGCAGATTAAAAAAAAAAAAAAGAATACTAACAAAAAAGTCCCTACAAAGCCATATGCATTAGACAAGATAAACAATTTTTGAGGTATTAAGGAGGCATTGACTCATTTTTGCTCCATACTGTATGTATGGTGTGGTCTGATCTCTTAGTTATGATTTTGTTTGGTTTTGTATTGTGTAAGTGAGCCCGTTAGCGCTTGCTTTGCGATCATTGCTTTTAGAAGTAAAAATTGTTGAAAATATATAAAAATGCATATTTATTAATAAAACAGTAACTGGATCATTTCTGTACTTAAAATATGTTTTGAAAATTTTGAAGGTTGTGTAGATAGTAATCGATATGGAATAAAAAACACCTATGTTTGTTTGTCTGTGTTTGCATCACGTGAAAGCTGCTGGATGAATTTGAATAAAACTTTGTGAGGAGGTCCCTTAGAATCTTGGTTCAAATATACGATATTTTTTTCATAAAAATACGTCATTTCGCAAAGAAACTAGGGATACAAATGTGATAGCACTCAATTTTACCGTAATAATATCACTAGAACATTTGTTAGTACATTAAAAAAAATATTTTTCTAAATTTTAATTTTAAGAAAATTAGAAATGATACGCGAACAAAGTTGTGGGTATTGGTGGTACTGTATATTTTGGTACACGAGGTACCGCTTTCTTTCTCTCTCTCTCCCTCTGTTAAAGATATGTGTATTCTTGGTCACCCACAAACTACTAATTTTATATTGCTGCAAAGTAGGTAAGGTAAGGTAGTAGGTAGGTAAGTTATTATTAAACTGGAATATTAAGTTTCTTTAGTTGTTTCTGCATCATTCTTCATATATTATCTCTTACTCATAAAAATATATACAAGTATAAAATAAAAAAGTATAATATACTGCCAGATTTTTCCTTACTATAATTATTTATGTGGTGTTACTCGCAAATTGTTAATAAAACATTACAATTCTATAAACAGATGTTCAGTTATTCTTGAAAAAAACGAATTCAAAACAGATTTTAGCTCTCCGTCTATAACGGTTCAAAAGTTTAGCAACATACACCAAATTAAATCAACTATAGGGATAACCTTTAATTTACAATTTTTTATATATGTATTTGTTCCAATATTCAAGCCTTTGTCTATAATTGTTCAAAAAATAGGCCCATATAAGCCAATTTACATCACCTATGGGGACACTCTTTAATTATAGTTTTTTTTGTGTTAATTTTTCCAAAAGTAGTCTCAAAACAAAAATTAAAATATTTACAAAAAGTTCTTAGGATTAGAGATAGTTAAGGACTTTTTTGTGTGAGGATAATGTGCTCCGCTCCTTCTTGAAAACGTACGCTATGTGAAGTACATGTCACTTTAGGTGTTATGCCACGAAAATAAACTTTATAATTCTTGCAAAAAACTGACTTCAAAATTATGGGGATACCTTTTAGTTTTTAAATTTATTTTTGTATTATTCTTGATATTAGTGAGCTATTGTAATAGGAATTTTTTAATTTTAAAGAAGTGCGCTTTACGGTTCATAATACACTTAAAAACATGTATGTTGTATGGGACCAATCAATTTATAAAGAAAAATTTAAAATCGGTTCAGAAATGACCGAGTTCTGCAGATACAAACATTTAAAAAATCAATTTTCAGTCGAATTAATAACCTCCTTATTTTCTTGAAGTCGATTAAGGAAGCAGGTTTGTAATCAAAACACTTCTATAATTCTTTGGAAGAAGGGTAGTTAACATTAATAGTGTGGATATCTGTTCCTCCAATGTATTAAGAAAAAAAAAAAATAATAATAATAAACAAATCTGGGTCATTATGAAGACAGAGCGGTCCAATCCAAAAATTATAACTGATGATAACGAAGATAAACACACAAGCACAGATTCGTTGGCTTTTAGGTGGTCTATGTAAAATTTAGACGGTATTACGCATGGCAAAATCATGTACGAGGAGGTGGGAGAGGCGGTTTTTTTAATTATCGCCGCCGGTAGAAATGAATGAATTCACCATTACTGCCACCTGGTACACGATTTCGCCATAGTATTACCATTGTAAATGTTAGAAATAGAGTAATAATATTGAAATAATTTTAAATAATTTAATAATAATTTCAATAATTTTTAAGTGATCGTCCTGATCTGGCTTCTTGAAGGATACAAAAATCCTACTGGAACGAATTATTGAAACCCGTTGCTGAGGATTAATTCAAGTGTTAACGGTGTAATAAACTAAACAAAAAATTTTAATTACCTTAACCACAAATGCTATAAGATGCTTGATTCCTGCAGAATTGTCACAGAAATTTACAAATACCATGAAATCATTTCCCTTCCCTGTTTACTTAATATTAAAAAGAACAATGTAAGGAGGACAACATTTTGTTTTTTATTAAAAAAAAATCTTGTGTAAGTTTTGGGACACTGAAATAATTGTTTGTTGCAACTTAATACACTGTATTCAATAAATCTTGAAAGTTTTCTTTGTAAATTGATGATTTTGAATGTCTGATTTGAAAAGCAAGTTAAATATTTGATTACAAAACGTTTGCAGTAGTAATGAACCTTTTCTTTATAATTGATTTTTTTGTTGCTTTCCCTTAACTTATTATTATTTAATGTTTGCTATATTCGTTATTTTTGTTGCTGTTGTCTTCCTTTATAAAATTTTTTGACGTTGCCGACAAAAGAACTTGATGTCTTATCTTAGACTTGATGTAAGTCTACTATTATGCGGGTCACTTACAAAAGAGCTATCGAAAGAGGACTTTGAGTGGGTGTTGCTTATTTGATTTATGCATATGTGTCCGTTTGTATAAGAGTTCGCATATTTACATATGTGTGGGTTATGAAAATCTACTTTATTTGTTCGCAGGACTACATTTATACACACAATATGTTTTATTTGGCTTTGTTTTGTTTATGTAAGTGTGTGAGTGGAGATGTTTATCGCTTTATGTGTAAGTTATTGTTATGACATTCGTTTATATTCATTTATGTAGTGCACAGTGTAATGGCAGCGTTAAATGTTCTACAATTTACTTAAACATTTTGATTTTCAATTGGATTAAATTTTTTATTTAGAAATATCAATGTAGTCTTTTAAAGTAAGAATTGGTTAAAAATATTGTTACAAAATTAAGATTTAGCAAGGGTTCACATATCACTAACAAAAAATGACATTTGCTGTTATCCTGGTATGAGTGGCAGACAGCTGAAAAAGCTGTTTCTTCCACCACTGACAATATATATTTTGCGTATGTGAGAGTATGAAAATATTTAAAAAAAAGTTACCTGCGGTGAAATTATGTGATAATTTCTGTGCAGTCACACACAATTTTAAGAGATCAATTAAAAATGCACAGCATTTTACTAAGCAGAACTGGGGCATAAAGTTTTCTTTCATACAATAAGACTGAGGCTGTTGTAGTCACCGTCGTAAGCACGTTGCCTACAAAACTGGTTGTCCAGGGTTCAACCCCTGCGGCAACCAAAAAATAAAGATTTGTTTTTTATCAGCTTAATAGTATAATACATATTCAGAATTTAACAATAAATTATGCAACCTTCTTCGTCGTTACTTCTGCATAGCGCACATACGATTTAGAAATTTGATCCACAATTAAGGGTTGTGAACAACCTAGGCACAGGGGAAGAAAGAACGTCATTCGCCGGCGAAGTAAAATAATTAACAAAATGTGCTATTCTTTTACTTTTTTCTTTCATCTCCGTCACCAAAACCATTGTGTATTAGTGTGTTTTTTTGACGAAAATGAGGGTTCCTGAGACAACTCTAAATTAGTGATAGTTTTTTGTTAAATTTTTGTGCCTTTTAGATTTTAAATGGAATTTCAAATTTGTTGTTGCAAGTAAAATTGGTTGCAAAATTTAAATATTTAATGAAATCTTACAGAAAATAATTATTGTGATGAAATCCTTTTCGACTAGTTAATTCCAACTTCTTGGTAATCTATAGCCTCTTTGTTAAATTTTCGGTTTTTAATGAAATTACCAATTTTATATTGCAAACAAATTTTTCTTTTTAGCAAAATTTTAATGTTTTTGATGAAATATAAGTGAAAAAGTAATATGTTGGTTTAGTGATATTCCAATTAGCTTTAATTTATAATTCTCTTTCCTGAAATTTCCGTTTTCTAAACAACGAAGCAAAAAACAACAATAGCAAAAAAAAAAAAAAGGATAAAAAACGAGACTCTCGTTCCTTCGAACATATCTTCGCCATCTATGGACCAATGTTGCTAAATTTTAATAGCACCTCTTTCGGAACTATACTTTAGTGATTACGGACAAACGGACAGACATCGCTGAATTGATGTTTCTTCTCTGTTCATTCACAGCTTTCGTGAGATAAAATCTATATTATTTAGAGAACGATTTTTCTTATCCTCCACTTTTTATATATGCATTGTCATACTAATAATACTACGCTTTCAAAAAGTTGCTTTACAGGCTTTTCTTTTTATGCCAGCCCTTTTCTTGTAGCTGCGGTATTGTTCTGTTTTATAACTAACACATGATAGGAGCATATATTGGCTGCATCATTGGTAGAGGTTATAAATAATCAGACAAAAATGTATCGTTGATGATTTGAAGACGAGTAGTTTAACGAGGAGTAGAAATGGAAAAGAGTAGATCAATCCTCCTGCAGAATAGATTAGAAAACGAAAAATTCAATAATGGTGTAGCCACAATAGATGAGTTGGTAAATGCGTGTGTATATAAGAATAGCAGATGATTGATTTAACGAACGAAGCCTTATTTGAAAAGGAAAGTAACAATATTTTAACAATAATGAGTAACAATTGTAGCTGAGTCACTGGAAGAAGCTGGTTGGTAAATAAGTTCGTGTCTCGTCAGGCTCACAGCTTAAGTAGATAGAGATGTATCAGAGTTATAAAATTTTCTTTGTTTTGATGACTGCTAATTTTTAAAACCGCAATTTTATTAACGAAGAGTCAGAGCTACAAAATAAGGAACTTTAAAGTCATAAAAACTATAAGTTCAAATTCACGTGCTGCTGTTTTGAAGCCTCTATTAAACTTTACATTATTCTGCGCGCAAGTACAAATTTTATTTTGGGCTCCCTAATGAACTTCGATGAGAGATTCTGCAACAAATGATATAAAGAAATTTATTTCAAATGCATTAAAATGTTAAAATGTCTGAATGAGTCATAGGGAACTTTTCGTTGGTCTCGAGCCAGAAAAAACGTTCACAAAGGTAAAGTTATTAACAGTAGAACTTGGAGTTATTTAAGTTAGTTGTTTTGTATCTACGTTATATAGTTGCGTACCTTGTTGAACATAACATATAGCAGTCGTGTTTATACATCGACTTTTTCCGACGACAACTATGTCTTAAATATATAAGAAAGTCTCACAAGTTAAAAGTAGCTGAATTAAAGGATGGAATGGAACTTCATTATCAACAAGTTGTAACATTTAAAATGTGTAGCAAATCAGGTCCTTCTATTTTTATAACTAACTAACTAACTAACCAAATAATATTTAAGCTATTGAAAGTGTAATTCATGATAGAAGCATAACTTTTAAGATACAAATACAAGTGAAGTTGAATTAATAAAAAACTTCTACTCTATTGCATCATAGAATGTAACTTTTGGTAACAGACTTTATCTTAAAGTTAGGGAAGTTATGGTATTTTTTAATTAAAATATTTACAAGGACTTCGATAAAGCTTATATGAGAGCATTAATGAATTTGCTATACGTTGTGAGTGCTGCAACATTCGGCTAAGAAGGACTTAAGTTGCTTTAATCAGTCGACACCAGAGAGACGAATGCGTCATGAGCTACTTATTGTTACTTTAATTTCATTAAAGGTCCAATAAGTTATTTAAGAAACAAATTATCATATTTTTTCGTATAATGAAACCGTAACGGAGTAATTTCTGTACATGAAATTTTTTTTGAAATTTTTGATGTTGGTGTGGATAGTAAATGATATGGAATACAAAGCACTCATTTTCAGAATTTTTGTCTGTCTGTCTGCGTGTCTATCTTTCTGTCTGTGTTCGCATCACGTAAAAACTGTTGAATGGATTTTTTTTTAATTTTTGATAACCTGAGTTTAAATACAGAATACTTTATTTTCATAAAAATATGTCATTTTGAAGAGAAACTAGAGATACAAATGCGAAAGCACCAAGATTTAGCGGCATAATGGTACTATAACGGCTGTCAGTACATTTTATTTTTGTAGATAGAAAATTTTTAACACTGTTTACAGAACTCTTCAAGAAATGTTTACAAATATATTTTTCTACATTTAAATTTTAAGAAAATAAGAAATGATACGCAAACGAAGTCGTAGGTATTGCTAGTCGTAAAAAAGTTGTCACATATATCGCCTGCTTTATATTATTTGCCTTTCAAGTGAAAGTCATGAACATTAACAAAAAGGCTTGAAGAAATTATTGTTAAATAAGAGTTAATTCCCCAAGTAGCACAAATGAACCTGATTTTAGTTTTTTACTTTATTTTTTAATTTAAAAGTGAAAATTCATTAAAATCAGAATATTAATGGGTCACTAGTTATTTTCTTATTATTAACTTGTTTACTTGCCCTTTTAGCGGATGTAGCAGTGTATACTCTGTGCAAACATTAAGCGTCTTTACTAATGGTATAAAAACTAAGGCCAAAACCCTTAAATTTTTAAAATTATTGTTGACACTTATTTTTACATATTTTTATATTCCCTTTGTGAATTCTAAAAAGCAATATTTTTATTCTATTTTTTTCTGGTTATAGTTCTCACAGCTGATATAAAAAAGTGTCTGCCTACAGAGGTTAAAAAACAAGGCCACGTACGAGGAAATTACGTCTCCATTTGAACACCCTTTAGTTTTCAGTATTTTTTTATTAAAATAGTTATGATTAAAATTTACGATTCTACCTATTTGAGTATCAGAGATAGACGAACAGAATGGCATTTTAGCAAAAACAATACAGTTACTATTCTACAGTTTAATTACGGATCCCTAAAAAAGAAGTTTTTCCTTAAAATCTTAAAATAATTTATAATTTTTACAACTCTATTTTAAGTAATTTATTTGAAACATGCTCTCTTATTCTGGTTGTATTTGTCACCAATATTTAAATCATATTTTTATAACCATTTTTGTATAATCACAATACTGTATAACATTTCTCGTTCGATAGTAATGTGTTGTTTGAAATAAATTTAAAAAAAAAAAAAAAAAAAAAAAAAAAAAAAATACAAGAGGAGCAAAAAATTAAAATAGAAAAAAAATACTAAAGAAGGTTAACGAAATGCACGCGCCAACTCTTTATAGTCTAGACGGCGCCATTCAAAATTCAACGCCATTTATAAATGTTAAAAAAACAAGCAAAACGATGCTGAATTTTTCTGGAATCTAATCTAACTTTGTATATTCACAGCCTTTTGTTTTTACGTGTTTTTTTATTATCATTGTAATTATGTTAGTTTTTGTAGCTGTTTGTGTCGTTTTTTAAACTGTTTTGTTGGCATCCAAGAAAAAATCAATAGTTACAATAAATTGAAAAAACAAACAGGATTTTTAAAGCAACTTAAATTTGAACTTGCTTTAGATTTTAGTGTGTTTGTTTTTTTTTCTCTTAAATAAACTACTGAACTGTAAATCATTTGAAATTTTATTGGCAACAAAATTTCCTTAGAAAATATATACAAACACACACACACACCATCATCATAAAACATTAAAGTGGAAATATTATTTCTTTTGCTACACACACACACACGCATACACACTATCATCATAAAAAAATCCATAAAATAGCAAATATTTTTAAATTATTGGCCGTTTATATGTTGAATATAAAACTTACCTTTTGAACATATTTTATGTCGTTACTTAACGTTTTCTTTCCTTCTTGTTATTGTGATTCCATTATTTGGTAACATCTTCGTTTGGTTTGCATCATCAGCAACTGTGTTCTAGTTCTTCATCATCTACATCATCTGCTACACCATTATGATGCTGTCTCTAGAGACCATTAGCTAAAGATGGTTGACTGCATAAATCAAACGAAGTAATGCTTGAACAAATGAACGAACGAAGTACCTGAAGTACTTAAATTTCTTCTTTTATTCCATGTGACACAACATAAAGAATTTATAGTTCTGGGTCTTAGAACTAGTTGATGCATAAATGCTTTTAATATGCAATTTGAAGTTACGGTTCCATTGGCTGTTAAATATTTGCGAATGAAAAGTGGTTGGAAAGTATGATTTTAGTTTTATAATTTTCTTTGAATAAATAATCTAAATTTACTCATCTTTTGTTTAATGGTTTCTTAATGTAATTTATTTTAAATTTGAATGGTATTAAAAAATGCAAATAAATGTTTTGAAACTTTTAAAAATAAAATTGTAAAATTATTGGTTTTATGATTTGAAATTTAGCAAAATATATCAATATGTATAAAACCTTTATTCAAAACACCAGTCAGATATAATTGTGACGCATTTGTGAAAGATTGATGATTTAAATATCGGAAGTGCTTTTACGCTGCCCGGTAGAACTCACAAAAGGAATAGTCCGCATCCACACCTTGCTTCTTTTATTGCACTACTCTTGAGAGAGGAACGACGAATAGAAACGGGTACACTGTTTTTTATTCTTGCAACTCTCAATAGTTTCGTCCTTCATAATTGAAGCAAAAACAAAATCTAAGCAATCGAGGCTACAATTGCAGAAACAAAATTTAAATGTGTGGACACGAATGCAATTTCAAAAAAAAAATAAAAAATAAAAAATAATTTTTAAAAACAAAAATTTTAAGTGTGGACGAGGTTACAGCTGCCAAACCAACTGGATTAATGCACTTACTTTTTGAATTTGGGATCAGTATGATCTGGCTCAGTGTGAAAAGATGGACGTATAAGCAACGTTACTTAATATTCAGATATACTCTTAAAACCAGTCATCAATTAGTAAAATTTACAAACACTTTCAGCTTAAAGAGCTTGTAAATAATCAAAATAGCGTCATATGGAGTGAACGCAATCTACAACATAACCTACTAAATACATTCAATTTCGAACAACGCGCCACTTATTGGCCCCATTATTGTGCTTAATTTTTAAAAAAATTAAGCTTAAACCCGCATTATAGTCGACAGGTAAGGCAATTGCACCACGATCAATGACCTCTTGTGACTTTTGTTATATGGATAACGTAGGTCTGAGCGAGGTTTGGCCTTAGCCGGATGGCGATTTATGCTATGAGGTGATCACAGCCATTGATTTATGGCAATCAAAATTTGGAAGCAGATTAAGAGAAATGAATGTGTCAATTGCCTGCAAGTTGGTACGATTTGACACTTCTCGATTATTTTTTTATGGCCACGAGAAGTTACTGGTTTATGATGACTAACCAGCAGCAATTTATACCTTGAAAACAAACATTGCTTGTGTTATTCGTGAAATATGTCCAGCAGGCTCAACATTTTTTTTTTAAATTGGACACCCAGTAGGCACTTCATCAAGAATAGGCGCTATGTCTATAGGCTTAAAATTATTTAAAAATTAAAATGTTACCTATTAATTTTTCGATTTTGTTGTTGTAATTTGTAACAATATGATCGCTTTATCGGTTTAAAAAGACATGTTGAGTGTTTGTCGGTAAATGACAGACGTTTCTGCAGTCGACCAAGGTGAACCATGTTATAACTATTTTTTTATGTATTCTATTTATTAACAGATAAAAACGTTTTCATCTTAAAATTTTTCTGCTTTAATTATTTGTTTTACGCCTAATCAGACACTTGATCTCGTAACCACTTACTTTTCCTCTATGAATGTAACAAGCCTAAATAAATCAGATTATTAATCTATCAGTTGTGTAGTTTATTTATTAAGTGATCGTTATTACTGTGCACTTTATTTTTTTAATCTTACGTGATAATTCTTTTTATATGTAACAGCTATAATTCGTTGGGTATTTCTCTTTTAGGACTCTAAAACATATAGAATTTTCCAACTTAGCTTAGTTAAAAAATCGGGAAAAAGAGATTTTTTCTTCCCACAGCTTATATTTTCTTAAATAAAAGTTCCTGGCCTCACCAATTTATATACAAATTTTAAACTCGCTACCGATTACTTGTTGTGTTATTTAAAAAACTTCAACCATTGCTAAGGTCAACGAGTATCTAAGTAAAATAAAATATGAGCCGATGTCTTAACCAACAACAAAGTTTAAATAAATTATACTTCAGTATAACACCATTATAGGTGTTTGATCGTCCACAAAGTCTATAAAAATGGACTTTTTAATAACTATATTGCTTTACGAGTGGATTCTTTTAATCCTGCAACCATCAAGTTTTCCCTTCAAAAAAAATAATTTTGTCATTTCATTTGTGATTTCCATTTCCGGCTCTATGCATTGCCAGCGATTCTGTCCGTCTTTGTACTGGCTGCAATTAACTTTGCCAAGACACTAAATTATTCAGAGAAAATTTAAATACGTGCAGTTTTGCTATCGAAAATAAGCGAGATCGGTCCACGTTCTTCGAGGCAGCGTTTGGAACAAAACGAGTTTGGTGAAATAACTTTAATAAAAAAAATGTATGAGGTGAAAAAGAATTAAAAATAAGAAAAAACTGTTAAAAATATGGCGCTCGCATAAATTTTCTCGCATACATTTTTCAGAAAATGCTACAATTTAAAAAAATGCTTAACTCATTAAGAGCTGATTACATTATTTGATATAACATTACACCTAATTATTTTCTTATTTTTTGATTCCCTGTCACCCCAATATTTGTTTTTTTTTTGGGAGTTGCTTCACTAAACTAGATTTGCATATATGGTGAAGAATATTTACATACCCTTTTGAAATGTTCATTGTATTCCTGTTGTGTTTTTAATGAAAAGTTAATCAAAATGGTAAGAAAAAATGGTGAGCTTTTTCTCACTCACTACTGAATATATTTCCTAGTATATCCTAGTATATCTAGGACCTGAAGCAATAACCTTTCTTTTTACAAAGCTGGGATAAAACCCTTAGCAAAACTTACATTTTTGGTTAGAAAAACTTTATAGGAAAGAATTTCTAATGTGGAGTTAATTGCAAATCTCCACACTACAGATATCATGAAGGATATAAAAGTTTCGGCATAGCCGAATATACTTCTTATTAAACTATTATCGTTCTATTAAGTAATCTCAGCAAATTAATAAAGATTCTTACCAATCGTAATTCGTAAATCGTATTCATGACTTAAGAGTGCTACTTTGAGTTGGAGTACTGCTAAATGCATAAGCATGAGCTACTTCACGTAAAAATATGTTTCATCTTCGCTTTAATTTTTATGGCATATATTTGTGTATAAAAATCGAATCTGTAGATATTCCCTTGTTTAAGATCTCTAAGCCATTTTACCCAGATAGATAAATTAAAGTTTATTTTTTTTCTTAACGACGTGGAAAATATTCATTTTTATTTTTTTGTATCTGCAAATCTACAACAGTATAAATCTGATTCTGGAACTAAGAGACTTTCGTTAGAAAGTGAAACTCAAATAATAAAATCGGGGAATAGGAGCAAGAGGAAGCCATTAAGAAAAAAATATTTATTTTTCTACATTTGAAGAGTCTTCAAATTTGATAAACTTTTAAAGATTATGTTAAATACTATAAGATTCGAAGAGAAGGGAATGGTATTTCTTAATAAAGCAAAACATGAACTTTACTATAAATCTACGAACCTCAAAAAAAAAAATTTTTTATAATAAATGTGTTAAATTTAAGGAAATATCTTCAACTAAAAAGAATATCTTTTTACTTATATGTCTTTGCTTACTAAAATAAAGTAGTTAAAATCCACAAAATTTCTTTGTCCACTTCATAATTGGTCAAAATGGTCATAGAAAGAGGCTTTGCTATCAGTAATCAATTTCAATGATTTTTTAAATGTCATTTGTGTTATTAGGAGGCTGGAAAGAAATTAAATAAAAAATTAATACTTCTTAAAACTTTCTTGAAGTTATATAAAAGGAATTTGGTCAAATCAAATAAATTATTTATTTACTTTTATTTATTATTATTTATTTATTTAGTATGCAAGCCTAATTAATTTAATAAGTTTTTAGGTTTTATGTGCTTCTAAGATTTTTTAGAAAATCTTTTTAACTAAAAAAAAATTCTTCTTTTGTTTTATTTATTTTTAAAACAAATTAACAAATTCCATTTAACAATATTTATTTCAAAATAAAAATATTTAATAACCTGAAAAAACTTATTAAGAAATATTCAATAAAATTGTTTAACTATTTCTTTCCTGAAGTGTCGTTGCAAACTAAGAGCAAACGAAAATTTATATATTTTATCTACCCAATGTAAATTTCACCTTATGTCGATAAAATACTCATACAATTTATAACATTTATTTATTAAAAAATAAAATTTTAAATTAATACTTTTATTGTCATTACATATTATTCTCCTTTACATTTTTAGGTAAATCTTCTAAAAAATATATCAAGGCCACTTAAGATGAATTTTAACTGAACAAGAGTGTATAAATATGCATGTGACTATGTAAGTAATTTTCTAGAATAATGTCCAATTGTACGTACTACAGCACGTATGATGCATAACGGTTAAAATATATTTTAATATTGCTCATACGTAACCAAAATATATGTTTCCCAGCAAGATTTTGTTTAAGGTATTCACAAAATTAACAGTTAAACTGGATAGTTGTTGTTTTAGTTGCAACTTAAAAAACATTTTTTGTGTGAAAATTGTTTTCTTTGTACTTTGGTGCAGAATAAATCTCTTGTAAAACATTAAATCTGTTATTTTTTTATTCGGATGACACGTCAATTAATTTAAGGAACAGCTGAATAAAAAAACTTCAGTCCCTATCGCGAAAGTCGACTTTCTAAAACCTATTTATTCAAGCAATTTTTTTTTGTGTTTTTTAAGCCCGACAGAACATAAGATATCAAAAAATTGCACAAAAAATTAATTTTATTAAAAATTAATTTTTATTAAGATTAATTAAATAAATTTTTATTAAAATTTAAAAAAGATTTTGGATATGTGACCTTTCTTGACGCAGCGCATTGTAGACGTCCAATTATGCTTAACATTTTTAAGAATAATAAGAACAATATTGGCATCAATGGTTGCTGGTTTGTTAGCACAAAACAGTCATTTTACGTGGCTGTACAGAAAATATTTAAAAGGTGTCAAATCACGTGACTTTCTTTTATGACCAAGCATTTTTGTCTGAAAGCACTTACTATTCTAAACTTCGAAAGCCTGAAATGCATTCAAAATTTTTTTGAAGATCAAAATATGTAGTGAAAACACTGATGTCAGTTAATATAACCATTGGTGATGAGCCTACTTAGCCATTTACATCAACTCTTTCGGCTTATGCATTACAGCAGTATCACAGCCACAGTCATACTTCTTAGAAATAAGTTTTAAAGAATTTCTTGACATTTTTTTTTAAATTTCAATGGTAATCACAATGAACCCTCAGTGGAGTAGAGGCTTCTTTGTTTTTCGAAAACTTCTACTAAATTACAATTGCCGTAATCTAACTGTTACTTTAATTGCTTGCAATTGTGTTATATTTTGCAAAAAAGTGTTACCTTTTGCATTGTGTTTTAAAAAAGAACATTAAGTAATAAGCCAGCAGATGTTTGAGAATATTTAGGTACCGAAAGTTGCCTACATTTAGCAACGTAATTAGTTTTATGCTGATCCTTTTTTATCTAAGAAATTCTATAATCGTGGCATAAGTAAACAATTTTTATATAAAATTAATTTCTTCAGTATCCATTGTAGAACTCTTTTCATTAAAAAACACATCTCGTGCTGGATATTTGGCAATAAATTTATTTTGAGTCGTATCTATAGACTTCTTACTGTATAAATACATTATTCACACCTAAGCTCATTTTGGTTAAGAAATTCTTTTTACAATTTTTTCCTCCTGTGAAGGAAGTTAAGTGGTCATTTAATACTGACTCTCAATGCAAAAAAAAAAAAAAAAACAATGTCAAAGAAAAAAAAAAAAAAAAAACACCAAAGGCTAAGCCAAAGCATAATTTATTTTTTACAAAAAAGTTAGTTGGGTTACTTCCATTAAAAAAATTAATTCCAAAATGGCTCTTAAAAGCATCACCGTCAAATGACCTTAAAAACTAGAATAATAGACACGTGTGTTTGTATTGACATTTGTATTTTATTAATTCATTTTGGGGTTTCTTTAACTCATGCACTCAAATCGAGAAAAACGTGTTCATGTATTTAGATTTTGTGTTAATAAAAGTGGCAGTCAGATGTTTTGAGTACTTTTCTTAAAAATTTTTATTTAACTAATTTACTAGACGTTTCATAGATTTATACCCTTCACCACAAAAAGTTAAAAGAGGGTATAACTAATTTTGTCATTCTGCTTATAATTTGTACAATATCATTAACGACACTATAAAGTATATATATTCTGATTTCTTATGCATAGCAATGTCGATTGAGCAATGACCGTCTGTCTGTCCATATTAGTAGTGAAATCAAGTTTGCCAAGGCACTAGATCAGCTAGGGAAAATTTAAATACGCAAATCAGCATGATCGGTCCATGTCCTTCGAGGCAGCAGCTAAAACTCTTCCCCTAGCTCTAATTTTTTCTCACCATTTAGAATAATGAAGTAACTCTAATCAAAGAAGAACATCAAGTAAAAAAAGTTGCTGCTTACCAAAATTTTCCAAGTAACGGGCCACTGAAATTTTTAATAATTTTCAAAATATCAATGTTGGTATCAGCTTAAAGCCTTTGAAGAGGTCTTTAAGGAAATTCTGAAATTTTTAAAAAATTCTTGGCCCATTAAGATAGAATTCTTATGTAAATGTAAGTACGAGGTGTGTGAGAAAAGTAATGAGATTAATTTTATACTAACCAAAGTTTCTATTATTTTCAAACAACAATGTTTTCCCCTTCAAAGTAGTTCTCTTATGCAGCTATACATTTGCGGAGTCGTCGTTCCTACTCTTGATAGCAGCGCTGGAAGTCGTTAATTGGCTTTTAACTGGTCGGTCACAATCTTTTGAATATTCTCCAGAGTTCCAAAATGACGTCCTTTAGGTTATGTTTCAATTTCGGGAAAGGGAAAAAGTCACACGGACTTTAATCAGGTGTATAGAGGGGGTTCAGGAACAACAGTTGTGCGTTTTGAGGGTAAAAATTTACGGATGGAAATAGTCTTCCTGAGCGAGGTTCATCTTCAAGGCGTTTTCGGCCAACAACTAATTTAGTTAATATTTATTTATTTATATTTATATTTTACGATTTTTTGGGAATAATTATTTTTAAAACTCTGTTGGAAAAAAATAATCAAAAACTAAACTAAGCAAATTTATAAATAAATGCGAAGAACGTTGATCGCTAATGTAGCGATCCAGAAAGTGCTGCCTATTTTTTTGTTTTTTTTTTAAATTAATATAAAAATTTTCAACATTTTTTTTTTGACTATTAATTTATAAAAGTAAAAAATAATAGATAAATGATTTTGTTTTCTAACAAATGGCGAGATTTTCGTTATTATTAGCTTTTTCACAGTTGACAGTTACAGTTTACAGTTAAAAACTCTTTTGTTACTTATAAAATATATTTGCGATATGAAGTTATAAAATATAACTAGAGTTACGGTGAATATTTATAATCAACCTCGTTGTCGTAGTTTTAAAATAAATGAAATTTTTAATATACAAACCTACAATGCTCATGGCAGATGTAGCGATCTAGAAAATGAGCATTTCATTTGAAAGTTGCCAAAAAATTCCTGTGCGCCTTGGAAAATATCCACAAATATTTAACAATAATTTACCTGCTTAAAAAGTTTAAAAAATTTAAAATAAGTGCAAACTTAAGCCGAATGAATTTATTCATTAAAATGCTCAATTAATAACTAAAAATAATTTTTAATTTTTAAGTACCTCAACTAGAAGTTTTGGAATATCCCTAGGTCTTCTTAGTTTTTTGTCGTACCGTTAAATAATGCAGAAATAGACGATGAGAAACTTAAAATTAATTAAGAAACGTTCGCAAATATAAATTATCAGCTCAGTTATAAATAAAACTCCATGCAAGTTTTTTATACTTTTTCTTTTTCTCCTATTGTTAACTTATTCCCTTTTATATTGACTGCGAAAAGTGAAAAAACTCATGAGAAAAAAGTTAATATAATAAATGTAAAAGAGAAATAAAACATAAATAAACGAAACAGCTCAATTTAAATTGTGACATTAAGAAGTGAAATCATAATTTTGTTTGTTCCAATGAAATTTATAACTAGAGTAAGCTTTTCTTGAGAAAACTTTTTTCCGTGAGAAAGAAATTTCGTGAAGACATTTAATATATTTTATTATTTTAATACTTTTTAAAATTTTTTTTAAACATTTTTCTTTGTCACTGTTAATATTTATTTACTCATACTCAAAAGTTGATACTTGAATAACATATTCATACGTGACAAACAAACAATTCAAGAACTTGTGTTAGTTTTCTATGTGGTCGTTGGTTGTTATATTTTTTATATTGTTGTTGTTGCTGTTATCTTTATTTAGCATCACTTATATCTACTTAAAAATATACTTAAACGCAAAATACACATGTTGACAAACAAATACAAATTAAAGAACACGAACAGAGAGAGACATTAACAGCAAGAATGACAAATAGAAGGGGAAAATATAAAAAAATGCATCTTAAGGCAAAAAAAACACAACTTAAAACACAATAATTACAGGAAAACTAGAAACAATTTTAGTTTAGACCGAGAAAACATGGAGAAAAACGATGCCACTTGCTCGTACAGGTAAGAAAAACTGTAAAAAACAATTGTAATTTATTTTTACTCTACTTATTTGCCATTTCTCTTTTTACTAAAACTAAATGCTTTGATGTAGTAGAAGATAATAGTGTAAACCTGAACACTAGTTGTGTTCATGTAACAAAAAAGCACAATTTTACAGATAAAAATAAAAAATGACGACAACAACCACAAAAAAAACTAATTGTTTTTATGTTACAAGAGAGAACCTGGTAATGACAGGACTTTATTTTATTTAAAACAAAGAAATGGGAAAAAATAATAACAAGCTAAAGCGAAATGTTACCAGTTAAAAAAATGAAAATATATTAAAAATAAAAATAAAATTTAAAGAAAGAAAGTAAAATAAATAAAGATAAAAGCATAACTGAATATAATTCGTTCAAAGGTTTTCCAAAAATATACAATTAAAGGAATTAAAAATATTCCTGTTGAAAAATATGTTTAGAGTTATTCTTTACTACATAATAACACCTGTAGGTTCATTGCGAAAACGCCCACTATAATGCTTCATATGCACGTTATCTTAAAGTGAACAATGCAAGATAAAACCTCTCATACAGCAACAAGGAAGGTGTTTCCCACTCTCAATCTCAGCCGCGTGTTAGGCAGATGTCGTTGCGTGAAAAAAACATAGTCAGGTCAAAACAAAAACTATCGTCAATATGTCACCTGGTCATTGAAGGAGGTAACTGTTGCCTTTTAATTCTACTTTAATCCCCAGTAATGTATTTTTGATTATCCCTCTCTTTGATGCATGTTTAAGTCTAAAACTGCATTGACATGAATGTAAAAGAGTGCACCAACCCTGGCAATTCTGTCTGCTGAAATTCGTGGATGTTATTGTATGCAATTTTCCACAGATGCTTTTTTGATAGAAGGCATTAATAGCTCTTTAACTCTTGCACAATACGAATTATCGACTGCTATACTTTACCTACGTTCACGTCACAATGTTGACGAAATAAAAACGACCATAAATTAAACAAGTGCAAATAATGTTAAGAATAACTACAAGGAAAGGAGTATTTTACTTTCTACAAAGTTATTTTCGATATTAAAACTTAAAAATCATTGCGTTTTTCCATGACAAATGAATTTTTGTTGACTTTTATTTAAAATTCTTATGTATAATTTATTATAAGTTTTATAACTGTATAAATTATTAAAGGTTTTTTTTTCATAATAAGTGGAGTTGAAAAAAATCTTCTAAAAATGAATTAAAATGTACCTTTGTCAGCTTAGGTTACTTTTTTAATTTATTTTTTAAGAATTATCCATTACAAATTTAGAAAAATGAATAAAAAACATTTAAATTTAGTGCTTCAAGAAAAATTGGAAAATACAAAGATATTTTCTAAAATAAAAATTAATGATTTATTTTATTTCAATTTAAAAATTGGAAAACAACAATTAAAAACTGTTTCGTAGATATGTAAAGAGAATGACAAAGGCGTAAGACTTTTTTTCATTAACCGAAATGTATTGTTCGTCTTTAATGTTAACTAAAATATATTAATTAATTTTTAAAAAGCACTGCTTAAAAAAATTTAATAAGTTTAGGTATTGTTTGCCGTTGAGAAATCTCCTAAGGAAATTTATTCTCCATTCGAACTGTTCAGCTTAAAAATTAATTTTCTATAAAATGCATAGTGCGATTCACTGCCCAACCGACTAAGAAGCTCGTATGAAATAACGTTATTCAGGAACAAGATCCCCGATTTTATTAGAGCAAATTTCATTGTAGTAACGATAAAACAGTGAATTACATCCCTCATTGCTTTAATGTTCCAGCGAACTAATAGAGCTGGATACCCTACTGTCATCGATGAGCTTTTTCCCTCCCACCAAAAAAGTCTTTGAAGCACCGGCCTATGAATAAAAGTTGCTTTCTATTTTCGTTCTTATTAAGGTGAAGTAGATAGCGAGGAAATCAAAAAGTATTGGCACTTGAATGATTATTTTGCCTTTTGAAAAATATGCCGGTTCCCCCTAATATCGCATTTAATATCCATGGAAAAAATATCGAGAGCTCCTGATTTCTTAATATCTATAATACCCAAAATAACAGATAAAGTCTGCATTCAGAGGTGCGCATGTGCGAAAGCACATATCAAAAGGTTTTACAAGTGATTAATTGAACTTTGTTTCGAATATTGCCAAAAGATCGTTCGATTAATGGTATCATCAATGTGCTTTTGCAAACAAAATTGTTCAAAGTACAAAAATAACAAATGAGTTAAAATATCCCTTTTTGTCAGTTTAAGGTTCTTTTTTTAATTTAATTTTTAACAACTTTAAAGAAGGAAAATTATCTACAAATTTATGCAAACATTTTCCAAAGAAGACAACAAAAATTAGACACTAGAATGAAATGAAACATTTTCTGGATTGATACATCCATCATCAGCATTCTTCGCATCGTGTACATTGTAAACATTATTTATTTAATTACATACATTTGTAAGGAATTTTCTTTTTAAAAATCTTTAGAAATTAAATTAAAAAAAGAACCTTAAGCCGAAGAAAATAAATTTTAATTCATTTACAATATCCACGTTTCAAATCCTGCTTTCAAAAATATTTTGTTCTAGGAATTGATATATTGCTTTTCTTTCAGTTTAGTGATTTGTTTGAAATAGTTTTTATGTTAGAGAAGATGAGATTTTTTTAATATCATTCAAAAACAAAAAAAAAAAGGAAAAAACTTTACAAAATAAACAAAAATAAGTAATAAATAATTGAATTTTTTTTAATTTTAATTTTTAAATAGTTTTTTTTTTACCAAATCATTAATAAGTAACCCGAAATGAATTCTTGTATTTTAGGAGATGTTATTACTTATGGCACCATATTAAGAAATAATTACATTACGTTAAATTTTCAACCATATTATGATATTTTAATTTTAACATTTAATGCTTAAATAATATTATTGTATTTAATAATAATATGTTTACATTTTAAACATAATTATGCTTACGCTAGACAAAAATATTGATCTAAGTCTAACTATATTAATTTAATTTTAATTAACTAGAGATAAGAGATGTTTCAGTACTTGTGAATAAATTACTGTGTTCAAAAATTCACTGGCCACTAGAGTGACTGAATTTGTCAAGTAAAAGTTCCATGTTCTTTTATATTTGTACATGTATAAATTTTAAATTTAATTTAACCTTATGCAGAGAAGTATTAAAACTTTTGACCCTTTCATTATTTATTAAGTCAAAGCCGATTCATTGCTTTGTAGCTTTTACTTGTTTCTTCTTCTTAACAGCAGCTATTTTTTATTTCAATTTACAATCAATTTTATTTCTGGCGAAATTTTCTTAGAACTGCTTTAAATATAGAGATCAATATACCTTCTTCATTATGGTAACTGGTTGCATATAATGTTTTTCTTTTTGTTTAAAAAAAATAGCACTTCAGTCAACAATGGCTATTTAATTAGTGTAACAGTGCTACATTCTTTAGGAAAGGGATAGAGGAGAGAAAAGACAGTTGGTAAAATTATAGCCCTTTTATGAATTACTTTACTTCGTCGGCGAATTAGCGCTTTAAGGAAGTACCGACCAAGGATGCTGCGTGCTGCATTGTTAAATTCTATAAATGTATTTATACCGTTAAACAGAAAAAAATATTTATTTAATTTTTGGTTGCTGTAGGGATTGAACCTTGTCCAACTACAGCATGATATAGGCAGTATTTTCTATATACATAAACATGTATCCTTGAATAAAAAACGAAAAGCAAACGGTGATTATGAAACTATTAAAAAGAAAAATGATTTCAAAGTCACACTCTCTGGTATGGACGATCATAAAAAACTACGAGATCGCTCAATCATATCCAAGACCATATAATAAAACCATAATATATTGCACTTAGACTATGGCTACCACAAACATGTTTTTTCTCTGCCTGTCTATAATTTATGCGTAAAAATAAAACTTTTGATTTTCATTTTAATATCTTTTGTGAAAATTTCAAGTTTCTGGCTGTTTTGCTTTCAGTGATATAGACCAATGTAGACGGACAGATATTGTAGTTAAAGTAACAGTGTTATGTTAGTAGCCGTAAAATGCTTTTTTAAAAATCCTATTTTAGGTTGTTAAGCTTTTATAATTTTTGTTTTTCTTTGATGTCCAGATTTTTATTAAATTCACATATTTGTAGGCGAATCTTTGATTTTTGTAAGTTTGAAGAACGTACTCTCCGAAGTCAACTTTTAAATTGTTTCGAAATTTTTGTATATTCTAGGAGTTTTGATTTTCTGTTAGATATTCTGGTTCGGGAATAAGGGAATGTTAATAAAACTTTGGTAGGATCTTAACATTTTCGACATTAATATTAGTACTATTGCATGTATACGTTTGTATATCAAGCAAAAAATCAAAGTTTTTTTTTCAGAAACTACTTTTAATACTTTAATACCTTTAAGAGCACGTTTTAAATAAAATACGAGTAAACGACTCTCATGACATTTATTAAAATTATACTAATAAAGGACCTTGGCTCTGCAAAGAAATACAGGACTATTAATTTAAAGTTCATATATAAAGTTTGTTTTTTGCTTTATTAAACTGATTTTGTGACTTATTACGCTTTTGCAAAAATTCCAACTACCACAAATGGTTTTGATTCTAAAAATCTGTTTTTTTGTTTAGTCCACTTTTCTTTTCTTTTTTATTGTATTCAATTAAGTCACCACAAAATAGTTGGTTATTTTTTGGCTTGAATAAAAATTAAAATGCAATATTTTTAATTTTCAGATAGAAACTCCAGTGAAACTAGAAACTTTTCTTTTTGGCAATAAAACATTAAAATGTGTTTTCGAGAAGCCATTTGTGTGAGTTTTTTTTTCGATAAGTTTAAAATTTTTGTTTTTTTTTTGTAATACTATTTTTAACAAGAATATTAATACTTTTTAGAATTGTTATCATCTTTTGCACTTGAAAGTAACTTTTTACTGGTTATTTTTCCATTGATAACTTTGCTTTTTTCAATTCAAATGCATAAAGAAAATATTAAAATGTACGTTTATCGTGTGGAAAGTTTTAGTTTCTTATTCGTACTCTACACATGAATTAGTAATTGTTATAAAAAACGAATGTTGAAGTAATTTGCAGAATATAAACATTATAGTTTTATGGGGAGTAAATATTCTACATTTTTGATTTCGTTCAAACGAATCAGCATTCAAAATAGTTAACAATAAGAAAATTGGACAAAACGTGTCTTCCAAATATCTGAGATATTCCAGGATTTCATAAATATGATTAAACTTTCTGAAGAGTACCAAGTAATCGACAGCTACCACTTGAGGTTATCATTTTTATTAAGTTGCTTTTAGTTTTTCATTTTAAAATATTCAAAATATTATTTGAATTCATTTAAGAATTTGTTTGTGTGTAATAAAAACTTTTTATTCAAGAAAAAGTTTACAATTTTTTTTTCATTTTTAACTTAAAACTTTTTATAACGAACAACTGTTATAAAAAAGTTTATTTTTATTATTTCTGATAAAGTATTTTTGATAATACCTAAGAACTAGAGAAAATGAATAAAACTAAATGATTCTCTATTGATAAAGAAAATTTATAATAGAAACTTTTATTTTATTTTTTTCATAAAGTTTAAAAATGTAACAAAAACTAATTTTTAGTTTTGTTGTAATATGTATTCTATGGAATACAATATTTGTAAATTATACACTTATATTTTTAAATAAAATTGAATATTTAATAAAAATTTTAAAAGTAGTGAAGAAGACCATTTTTGTATTTTACGGGATTGAAAAAACTTCTGGAGTATTTACTTCTGAGAATCACAATACATCAAGAAACTTATTCAAGATAAATGTAGTAAATGTGTGAGCTGAACTATAATCAAATATTTATTATACGCTTAAAATTTTAATATCTTAAAGTTTCCAAAATGTGTATCTAGGCCAATGTCAAAGCTCCAACTTTCTCAAAATTTACCTCAGATCATTCCACCGTAAGTTTTACCTTATGGAACTTCCAAAAACTTATAGCAATAACAGAAGCCACTTACATAAATTGCAGAACAATACAATAAATTTAGGATTGCTTTGAGCTTATAAATTTCTAGAATAAATCATTTCATAAAATTTTTAGACAAAAGATAGAAGCTGGTATCTTAATCGCTATTAGAAGATACAAAGATTAACACTTAAAATTTCATTTAATTTATAACTTTAAGTGAAACTGAACAAATTCTCAATGAGCATTGCCTCAATAATGCAAACATTATGCTCAATATTTCCATCGTTTTTGCAGCGATAGCGCAATCAGCTTGTTGCTGATCATTTAAAAGTGCGTTCCGTCTTAATATGCAAGCCTTTTACCTCAATGCACATACATTTTTGAATATTTACAAGAACTTTTTACACTAAAGTATGTAAACGAAATAATGTTTTCAAATTGAAGAATAAATGTTGCGATCAGTAGAGGCAAGTGAAATAAATTTTATATTTTTCCATTTCCAATTTTATGCTGTAATTACGAGGGGAGATGAAACGGCCACTTACTTTCTTCTGCAGGGTAGATTGTACAAGCAAATTTACATAGAAGAGTGTTTGAAAATACGTTTGTTGCCGTTACTTAAAAATAATTACAATGCAAATATCCGCGCTCGATAAAAAAGCCATTAAGTACTTCTGAGAGTTGATTAAGTGATACACAAACTGAAAAGCTTTTATAATTTAAATTGGCAAAAATGGTGTTTACGTGTTACGCTAGCCTTCAAGTGCTTCTTCGTAATGCTCTTAACTTGTATAAGTGAATTTTTTTGTTATTGGATTTTTAATTGTTAACTTACAAGTAAATAAATGAGCCCTTTATTTTGAAAGTGACATAAAACACTTCAAAAAAAAAAAAAAAAAAAAATTATAAAAGACAAACATTTAAATGTTAGTGGAAAACGCTATTGGAGAATAAGTAACCTAAGATAGAAGTGAAAGTAAGTCTTCTAGAGATTAAGACTCAATACTTTAAAAACCTTTGAAATAAAATCCCTTAAATGTGGCATCAGCTTAAAAGCAAAGTGAATTCATTATCAAAAAAAAAAAAAAAAAAAAAAAAAACGGCTAAAATATGTAAACAGTTTTTCGTTTACATTCTTTAGATCTCTTTATTGAAATTCCTCCAAAATTAAAATTGTATCTTTGATTATATTCTTTTTAAACTTTTTAATGAAAAATTTTCAAAGATGAATTGCTGTTTAGAAGAAGTATGACGTTGCATTCATTTCGTTGCAGCGCACCTAGTGGCCAAAAGCTGCCTTTTTAAGGATTATTTTAAAAAAGAGTTCAAGTACCTTCCGTAAAAACTAGAAGCACTAACTTATGTTTTAAGAAAGTCTACATTACTAGACAAAAGTAAATGTCAAATAGATAACGGCGCACTGTGGCGCCTTTTCCCAAAAACCGTGGCAAAAATAAAAAAATTACATCAGAATTCCATGAAATGAATAAACACATCATATAAAGATCTTCTTATTGATTCGAATTTAAAAACTTTCTAGTGGAGCTGCTTTCAGTCGAATATTTAATATAAAATAAAAAATAGGGCGATCTTGAAAAAACAATGCGTTCTATAATGAAGTGTTAGAAACATTGCCATTTGATCATCATTATTTTAAGAGAAGGTTTATTTTTTATATTACTAAAAAGTAACAAAATGTTCATTGGATGTTCTTTTTTTTTTGGCTGTTGAAGTTTTTCAAAAAAACAGAGAACATCTAGAAATGGGCAAAAATGGCCCGCCTGTTGTTTCTGAGCATATTTACATATTTGAGAAGAGACATGTTCCTGCGGTGATTAAGATTTTGTATATATGTAATATAAATAACAAATATGTTAGCTTAATACGTTATATTAAAGTGTTATTATTTTTCACCACAAAAAGTGAAAAAAGGGTATGGTGGGTAAGATGGTGGCTTTATCTTTTTGTAAGGCATTTGATAAAGTGTGGCATGGTGCTTTTGATGTCGGTAATAGCTTCACTCGACTTATAGCGAACTTTTTCAGGGATCTCACTATACGAGTTGTTATAGATGGGATCTTATCAAACGAGTTCAAAGTAAATTTAGGGGTACCGCAGGGTTCCATTTTTTCCCATACCCTATTTCTTATTTTTTATTGACCTTTTACGCCAGACCTCGAACCCTATCTATTCTTTTGCAGATGACAGTAGCATATGTTATACATTTTTGTTTCGCAATAGACCAAACCTTTGGGAAATTAAGGCTATGAGAAAACACATGGGCGATACCTTTAATCGCGACCTTTTGGTAATTTCCAAATGGAGCCTGGCGAACAGGGTTCAGTTTAACGCTCATAAAACCCAATGCTGTGTGCTTTCGCACAGGCATACTGCTGAACATACTACCTCATCTGTAATTATGGTGATATATAAATTAAGGAATCAGAAGCTCTCGACGTCCTTGGTATAAAAATTTAATGCGATGTTCGTTGGAACAAGCATATTTTTCATGTTGCAAAAGAAGCATTCAAAGTGCTAAGGTTATCTAAAAGGGTGTAAGAGACACTTCTATCCATCTGATCTTCTTGCTATCTGTTTCTGTGTAGCACGATTACGAAAATAACTAAATAGGTAATAATGCCTGAAGTGCTACACTGCCAACAGTGTGTATTCTCAAAGCATTTAGCAGTAAAGTGGTAAACAATTTTTAAATTAATAAGAATATGTACTATTTTGACCTTCGAAGGGAGCTAGTCAATTATTGTTTTGCTCTAGATATAAAGCCTACAATTATATCAAATGATAAAACAAGATGTCTTATTTTTTGTGCAAAAAATTTTCGTTTGGATTTATTATACTTTTATTATTTGTAAGAATTTATTTATTGCTTATTTAAAAAGTATTACTTTAATTTACTTGACACTTACAAGCTTATTTTCTGTAGATGCTCTTTTTTATATTAAAGTATACAGTAAGTCTCTTATGAACTTAATATTTGATATCAGTTAAGCACAACATCTTTATTAAATGAAAATTTATTACTTCTACACTTGAACTTTTTTTCATTTATGTTTTATTTCTTTTATATACAATAATTATTAAGAAAAAAATACCCTTGAGTATGAAGGTTTAAAGTTTTATTATTTATGAAGTCGGTTTTTTATTATATATTCATATAATAAAACAGCAACAGGGTCATATCTGTGCATAATTCTTCTTTTGAGAAGTTTGTTGTTGGTGTTAGAAAACAAAGCACCTATTTTTGAAATTTTAGGGATTTTTGTCTGTTTTCATTTCTGTGTAAATTCGCATCACGTAAAAACTGCTAAATGTATTTAAATGGAATTTTGTCAAGTGGTCCCTTAGAAACTTGGTTCAAATGTAGGTTACTTTTTTTTCAAAAGAATACGTCAATTCCTTGAGAAACTAACACGGTTATAACACGGTTTTCAGAACTCTGCAGCAAATGTTTGAAAAATTTTTTCTAAATTTTAATTTTAGGAAAATTTTATGTAATACGCGGGAAAAATCGTGAGTACTTTTAGCCTGAGTGTTACAAAGATTACTCTATACGCAACTTAGAATTTTGAAGTTCCAAAGTGACTGCCAAAACTACAAGATGATGTTTCGCTCATGAACCCATAACCTCTTGGGAACTTTCAACCAATTTAATGTTTTATTGTTAGTCTTCGCATTAATCATTTCGCCACTTCTTCTACCCAAATAATGTCTATGCTTAATTGTCTATACTATTTATACCTCAGGATTAACAAGAACTTTAAAACCTTCCATAAAAATGAATCTTACAAAAAAAAAAAAAAAAAAAAAAAAAAACGACTTCAAAACGGAAAAGATTAAAATCATATATCTTTTGAGCGGTAATTATACATTAGTAATATAAATAAATATAAATTATATTCAAGAAAAATCGTGTCAGGATTTTTTAGAAGTCGTAAAACAAAATATGAATGCAGATGAGACAAGAGATTATCGTGAAATATTTATATTTAAAGGAATCAAGCAAAGCTTACGTAGATTTAAATTATTTTTCTTTCTTTACATATCTATGACACAGATGGGATTTGAACTAATGGCTCGTGTGTCTCCAGCAAACACAAGCCTCTACCAAAGCAGCTTTTATTTCTTTTTCGTCAATGAGAAAATTAAAAATTTTTAAATGGCTTTATAAGCTTGGGATTCTATAGATACAAAAGGAGTTGGAAAAACCTAAATTGTGTGTTCTAAATAATAATTTTTCTTTTACAAATCACAAATATGAAATCAATATTCACTATTAAATCAACAATCTAGAAGATTACACGGTTTTACAAAAAATGTATTTTCCAATGTTGTTTTAATTTTTAAGAAACATGAAATTTTTATTTCTACGAAAAGGACTGTGCAAGAAAGCTTAATCAAACATAAACGTAACCTAACAACGCAAGTAAACCAATACTTGTACAAACCTATAAATGATAATAAATTAAAAAAAAACACTCACACACAGATATATTTAAAACGGACAGCTAGAAGGCATTAATAAATCATGCCACACAAAATTTAAATAATAAAAACTTTTTCACATAAATATATTCATTGTTGCATCCAGCCAAACACACGCTCACGAATACACATAAACACATACACAATATAAGAAAATATATTACTATAATAACAACAACAAAAGTCATAAACTTTTATAATAGTTCAACAATTTCTCATACATAAAGTTTGTCTGTGCAAGGCAATTATATTAATAAATATGTATGCAACTACGCACACATACATACATACGTTCAAATTTATTTTATTTATGTTTTACATCCCTATATTTACACTTGCATTCATATTTATTTATAGGAATCTACTTAAAGAGGGTGTCAAACTATCAGAGTTCATTCATTTATTTGTTGCTTTGTTTGTTTGTTTGTTTCGTTGCTTGCATGTGCTGCAATGACTTCAATACTTGTGTATTTTACTGTGCATTTTTTCAGTAACGGTAAATGAATATACATGAACCACCATAACCAAACAAGTAAAATTGCAATAGGAACATAAAGAAAAACACCAAGATAAATGTAAACAATAAGTTAAGTGATAATAAAATTATTTTTAAAAATATTTTCCTTGTGTTTCCTTGATGAAATTTTAACTTATTTTTTATAGGTTTCTTTATTTTCTTCTTTTATGTCCGTTTTGTAGTTACAGAGATATAAGAAATGTTCATTTAAAATTTACATAACAGTTTAATCTTTAAATGATATTCAGTTTTTTCTGCAAAAGAAATAGCAACAACAAACAGTATTTTGGTTTCATAATAATACGGTATTTTTAATAGGATGAGATAAATATACAATAGTTCCTTTCTTTATAAAGAAGAAGTTATGGCAAGTAATTTTATTTTAATAATAAGGAATGTTATAAATACATCAGGCTTTTCTCAAAAATAAAATAATTGTAAGCAATTAATAAATTCATAAATTTTCCCACATTTGTAGTGCACTATCCTAAATGTGATTCGTTTTAACTAAATAATTAATTTTAATGGGGGCCAAAATTTTTTTTAAAAATGTTTCAAAGGCAGAAACATAAAATTTTTCTGGAGGGTTGTACCGCTTAAAATGCTATTTCTTTCGATGTATTTTAGAATGATTTCCAATTTAACCCTTATGTCGACAACCACCTACCGGGGTAAGATTTTCATTTTAAACTCGATATAGTTTCACTTTTAGTAGAGATATCGACTGGATTGTTTGAATTTGCTTCTAAATATTCCCTTTTTGTCAAAAATAAAATAAGTGTAATAAAAAATTTTTTTAAAGAAAATCTACTATTTTTATTTTATATTATCTTGAAGAACTCTAGCGAATAGCAACATCCTCTGAGTGTCATGCTCAGACTGGATTTTGGCATTCCTTTTTGGTTGATCTATTTTTTCACATAAGTAACAATTTTCTTTATGGTTTTCATTATTAGGTACTATTACTTTCTATTCCATTCTGTGAAGAAAACTGTCGCATTGTATATGGATTTTAACTGCTCTGACGTTCACTCAATTTTTGTCGATTTTTGCTTAATTTATTTTTTTATATAACAAATGCTGCAAATGCTATTATATTAATAAAATTATTTAAAAGTACTAATCTTTTAGGAATTTGCTCACATGACCAACTCCACCTTTATTGTTATAAATTTTTTGTAATCAAGTATAATCGCTGGCTTCCTTCATAGACCTTTAACTCCGATTTATAATGAGATGTGAAAGTAAGTATAGCAATCTATTCTCCTTTGGAATAAGAGCAAATACTTATGTTGTTATTGAATTTAAAGACTGATGATTCAACAACTCTTCCCCTTAGATTAGCAAACTTAGCTGGTGCAAATGACAAAGATTTGCTTTGTTTACTGTGCCCAATATGGATGTATTATAGTCCAACATCATAGTTTCGACCAAATAGTAGATTGTAAAAAGGTTGTCACATACGACGTTTCATCTATTTTCACGAAATATATTACAATGTAAATCTTTGACAAAAGATTCGACTTGATTTTTGTTTCTTTCAAGCGAAGCCGGTGTAGATTTCTCCTCTAAGTGGATACAATATTAGATCGTAACAAGTCCAGCAAATCTTAATAGAGATGTGTGGACAAAAGTAATATGTGGTACTTCAGCAAATAAAAGTATTCTCAGATAGGCATCAAACTCTAATGTGGTAACAGGTTTATATATACGCATCAGCTTTTTTGGATTATCTAAAAACAAGAGATCTATCATAAGAAATCCACTACCAAACTGAATAGCCTTCTCGGGTATGATGGTTGTATGTTTAAAGAAAAAGTTTTTGGTTATCTACATACAAGTTAATCGACTTATCAATTCGTCTGATTTTTTTATATATGAGTACGCCCGCTTAATCCAGTAATTTCGGAACCAATTTTTAAATTATTCTTTAATTATAAGAGCTGATGCTTGCTATAAAAAATCCCACATGACTTTTATATGTCTATTGAACAGTCAGGGATACCCATGTGTTTCACTGTAGATCCCAATAACAGAAATTTATAAAAACATAAACTTAAATGTTAAAGGTTGTGTCCAGAGTTTATGTTACTAAACATAGAATTATCGTTTGAGCCGTTTAAAAATTATAAGTATCGGATATTTTTTTTAAACAGATAGAATTTTAAATTATAAAATATAACACTAAAAATTAAACGTTGATGAAAAATGTTTTCTTATTAATTTAAGTAAACTCTCGCAAACCATTATAAATAGACTCAAGCTTGAACAACGCTATCAAATCGTCTAAGTTTACTCGTACTTTCAAAATCAGCCAACAATTTGAGCAAATAATAGACGACTTCGTGATTTTTACGATGCACATAATCGTCCGTCTGAGCAAGCCATCCATCGAACTGTGGATAGATTTCGTACCACATGTTCTCTAAAGGATGCAATAACATCAACACGTCGACGGAATTTGAGTACAAAAAAATAGCGCTGCTAAAAACAAAAGTGTAGAAGAAGATCCAAGTTTATCGATTCGTCATTGGTAGCAGGGACTAGGGCTCTGTTCGTCTACTATGTGGAACATTTTGCATAAAGGTTTTGGCCTCTGCCCGTATAAGATCCAGCTAGAGCAGGAATTAAAGCCACGAGACCATTAGATGTGTCGTTCTTTCGCAGATTGGGCTCTAGAGCAGTTAGTAACTGATCTGTTGTTTTATCGCAAAATTGTATTCTGGGATTGGCTTAACGGGTTTGTTAGTAAGCAAAATTGCCGCATATGGGGTGAGACCAATCCACATTCTGCATCAAGAAAACATTTGGTGTGGTTTACACGCAGATGGCTTAATTGAACCTTATTTTTTAAAAATGAGGCGGGATTTCACATTACGGTCCATAGAGACCGTACCATGATTAACGATTTTTTGTTTGAAACTACGAATGACATAGATCTGGTCGAAATGTGGTTCAACAAGATGGCGCTACGTGCTTTACGGTTACCGCAATCATCAAGTTTGACGATAAGTTGATTTCGAGAAATGGATCTGTTAATTGAACTTCATGGTCGTGCGATTTGACACCTTTCGATTATTTCCTGTGGTTACACGTAAATCACTAGTTTATGCTGACAAACCAGCAACAATTGACGCTTTGGAGGCATACATTGTTAATGTTATTCGTGACATGTGCCCAGAAGTACTTTAAAAAGTGACCCTAAATTGGACGTCCAGAACGAGCTTCGTCATAGGCAGTGCAGTATCTATATTCCCGAAATCATTTTTTTTATATTATTACCATGTTCTGATCTTTCGTATACAAAAAAATTTCTCATTAAAATTTAATTTTTTGTATTATTTTTTACAATTTAATGTTCTATCGGGCTTAAAAAACACTCTTATAAGAAGAGTATCCTCATACCTAATTTAATTGTACGTTTACGGCCCCTTACAAACTGTAAAAAAGCCATGGAAATTTACACATAAAAACAAATGTAAATATTTATATTTTAAGACTAAAGGGTGTCGCTGTAAGTAATGTGATTTGGTATATATGGACTCATTTTTTGAATAGTTAAAATTAAAATGAAAACAGTTTTTTACAGTTTTTTTTGCCTTCTCTCTGTGTGTTTATTTCGAAGTCGGGTTTTTAGCAAGAAATGTTTAAATTATTATTTATACATATATTACTGAACACTGAGGTTTGTGTTATTTGTAGAAAAAATATTCAGTGCTGTGCTGTCAGAACTATCATCATCACTTCTGTTATTTGCGAAAGCTGCAGATACTTTAAAGGAATCTCGTGCATCTTAAAAAGATCAATAATTACTGGGTTTCGTATTTTCTTTTTTAATTGAACCTTACCTTCACTGTATATTCTTTGCGGCCAGCCTGGCCTTTTACTTTTTTGAATTTCAATGTAACTCTCTACATACAGACATGAATTTTCCTTCAGTGTAGTATTTACTTCTTAGTTTTTTCGTGTTTATCCATACATTAAATATTTTCGAGTTTTTTGAAATCGAGGCCTCTGGTAGAAAGTAAATTTGCAAATTTCTTCTCTCACAAGTGCGCGTTAAATATATTAACATTTCATATACCGCAAGCTTCCCGAGAAATATAAAATGGGTAAAGCTGCTTACGCAAGCATGAAAGCAAATACTTCGTTTTTTAATTGTGAAAAAATTTCACACTTGTTCCTAAAAATCGTCGTTCCGCAGGCGCAACATATTCATCATCGAGTCGAGTGTCCTGTAAATGGCATTACGCATTATAGAGAACATTCGTTCTAAAGCTTAACAGGTTTTATTTGGAATAAGCCCCAGCAGAGGTCTTTCCTGTCACTTTCAATATGCTCAGATTAAAGATTCAGATCGTGAGTAGAGCTGAGTTCCCTACTGTAACCGATATGCTTCTTTGCCCCCTCAAGTACGCGGTCGAGTAACTCTAAAAATATTCCTTGAATTTCCGACCCATACATAAGAGTTGCATTTCATTTTCGGTCTAATTAAGGTAAAACGATAAGATGCAGTGGAAAAGTTCAAGTCTTGCAAAAGTCGCAAAATTTTTGGGATTTGATGGCCTTGAACTTTTTGTAAAACCGCATCTTTAGCAATCAAAAGCTAGAAGGAATCAAATGTTGCCAAAGACACAGAAAGAAACACAATTAAAATGATCCTTAGAAAAAATTAAAACATAAAAATAATGTTTTTCGTGCATTCATTACAAAACTTTCAATATCAAATTTTTTTGAGTTTACAGTTTGGCCAAATTTCACTTTAACTGGAAGCAAAATCTAGTGATCCAGTTTTACCTTAATTGGTAGTAAACTTGTTTTAGTTGTTTTGTTTCACTTTTCTTCAAGAGTTAAATTTTGAGTGTGTATAAGTTTTGTGTATTTGCAGCTTCAATTGTAATGAATGAGTTATTAAATTGGCTCAATGATGAAGCTTATAAATGCCATTTTGCCTCCAACTTTAAAGTTGTTATACCGTTTAATATCAGTAAAATATTGAAATATTTAAAAGAAAACTTTAAACCCTTTAATCTTCTTTATATAAAATCCAGGTAAAGAAATTGTTTAAGTGCGTTTCTAAGAACATTTTTTACGTCTTTTAGTATGGAACATTAAATTTCCTGACATAAATTTTTTTTAGAAATTCTTTTTTCGCATAAAATTATTTAATTATTTATTTATTTTGTTGTTGCAAGCACATTTTGCATATCTGATTGAATTAGAAAATATAATAACTACGAAAAATTTTCTAAACTGATTAAAAACAAAAACATCCTGACAGTTTGTTATTTCTATTGCAACCTGCTTTTGAAAATATTTTGTTTTAATTATCAGTAACGTTAGTTGTAAACTTGGTATTTTCTTCATTTTTGATTTACTTTACGGAAGGTAAGAATAATTTGAAAAAAAAATAAATTAATAAATGAATAAAAATATGAAATGTAAGTTTTTTATTCAAAAGAATGCTATATTTTGTACAATATAATTTAATAATTTATTACAAATAAAAGTGATCTAAAGAAGAGCTGTTATTGAAGTAGTTTTTTTATGACTTAATTATTTAAAATAAATTTAATACAAATGTCATTCTTAATTTTCTAAAAATTCAACGTGTTTAATATTTATTGTATATTTTATCACATTTGTATCTCATTTGATCTACGATATGACTCATTTTTATGAAAAACAGAACTATTCTCAGAGACCTTTGATAAAAGAGTATTCATAAACGTTCAATAGCCTAATAATCCTTTAATAAAAATCAGTTTCTAATTATAGCTTTTACCTCCCTTATATACAAAAATAAATTGAATTAGTAGGGTAGTAAAAATAACTTAAGGAAGATAATGTTAGCTGAAAAAATCGTCGGTAATGCATATCTTCAAGCTTACGTATCCCTAAAGTGTTTATAAATATTTTGAAATATCTCAAACACTTTATTCTAGAATGGGACAACATGGGTTTCATAAAAAATCCTATCAAAATTCTTATTAAACGCCATAAATATCGCAAACAAATTGTTCTTTCTAATGTGCTAAAACATTTTCAACATAGTTTTGTAAGGATCCTGATAGTTTATTTAAAAAGCTTTCTTGCGATACCTATTGGTCCATTGCACCATAGAATGTTTTCAATTTTATATTGAAATTTTAGAGCTTCGTATTTTTGAAAATATGAGGTTTCGCAGGATTTATAATACAATATTTTCTTCTCAAAATTGCTTGTTCTAAGCTCAAGACACCTTTTTATTTCATTTGGAGCTACTGGGCCATAAAATTAAAATAAAATAAACCAAACTTAGTTTTTGTTTTTATGACCAATCTTAAGTTTTAATTCTATTATTTTAAGACTTTCTTGCTTATCTTCTTGAGCTGTTATGGTAAGTTATTTGTTTCCAAATGTAAATAAAAATCAAACAATTTTTATATATATTTTTCCCAAAGTTTTTTTTTTCAAACTTTTTTTGAGAATATTTTATTAAAATATGAAAAATGATTACATTCCCAACAATGTATAAAGAATTCTTCATTTTTAATTTACTTAGTATTAAAAACTAGACTTTCACAGCACAGAGATTAAATAAAAAAATAAATAAAATAATTAAAAAATTCTTAATACAACACAAACAAAGAATCAGAAGTTAGTCTTAAAGAAGATAAACAAGAAAATCTTAGAGATAACCAAGAAAATCTTAAAATAAAATGAATTAAAACAAATTTATTTGAAAAGTGAAGTATATAAAACTTAAACAGATCGTCATAGAACTCCTTATTCGAATACTTTTTATTTTATTTATAACCAAAATAAACAAAACAAATTTATTTAAAATTTTTTTATTACATTTCTTGTTTTAACTAAAAAGGTTCCTTGTTTTGTAAAAAAAAAATAAATATAAAGAGAAAACGACATTCGGTTTACGGGTTCGTTAAAAATTTGTTTTTAAATGCGCCTACTAAAAATGATAGTAGGTATTGTCATTTAAAACGTAAAAATGTATGACGGTGAAGACCGTCGTCACTAGCTGTTTATTTGGTACGATTGGTGAGCGCTTTCGATGTAAAGACATAATTTTTAAGCCGTGTTTTGATTAGTACTGGTTAGATAGTGAAAGGTGTTTGTTGCATAGATAGTGGTGGGTTCAGGTAGTTTTGTCGGTTAGGATGGTGTCTATTTAAAAATGGTATTATGCGGGTGGATTGCCTGATATCTGTCATGTTTATTAAAGGTATATAATTTTAATGTTTCAGTCTCTTGTTATTGGGTAGAGAAGTGTGACCATCTATGGGTGTTTTGCCTTTGGAAGTTTTAATAGTTTTAGTGGTGTAAAAATGGTGTGGGAGGTTGTGTTTACCTGTTCGTTAATAAAATCTCCGTTAAACGTTCGTGTTTTGTATATTTCCATGTTTTCAAGATTGTCCAGTCTTCGTCCTTTTTTACTAGGATGTATTAACGTCATACATTCATCTATTTCCCTTGGCTCGTGTTCATGCGTGTTAAGGTGTACTGCGAAGTTTACATAATCGTATGTGTTCTGTGAACCTTGTTTTTAATGTTCGTCCAGTTTGTCCTATGTATGTGCAAGTAAGTCTGTATACTCCGCTGGTGTTAAATTTATCGGTTATTTCTGTTGATGTCTTGAGATTGTTTCGTAGAGTATGTTTTTTTTTTTTCTAATATTTTTTAAATTGTTTATTAAACAAAAAGTCTTCAATAACTTTGTATACTTTAAACCTAATATAGGAACCTTTTACAGATTTTACCGCTAGAAATTAAATTATACTTAAACCAAAGTGATATAAAATTATCTATTTAGAAGGTATATTCATTTAAGAAGCTGCTTTTTTTATTATCTTACTTAGACAGAAATAACGTCCTTAAAAAAATGAAATACGATATGTCTATTAATCTACAAGTGTACACCATTACATCCGAGTGTATCCTTAAAACACACATTGTACCTTAACAATTGATTAATTAATTGATCAATTAATTGTAAATATTCTACGTACAAAATATTTTCAACCGGTCCAGCCGCTGTGCTTCTAATAATTTGGTTCGTATAAAACACTAAAATTTTGGAAACAAAAAGGATTGCAAGGCTCCATAATTATTGAATAATTAAAAAAAAACATGGACAATTATTGATGCGCTTTAACTGGCATTTTGACGTGATTAAATTTTAATAAATGGCTTTTCACAATTTTGTGTTTTTTTTAATTATTTTTTTTTAACACAATGTTGCCACTTTGTCAGGAAATATTTCTTGTTATCCCAGCGATCTCATAAAATGAAGTCGCAATGTTTCCCTATTCTGTTTTTGATTACGAGTTCGAAAATCTTATATATCACAGTATGTGTTGAAAGTACAGGTGTTTTAAAAAAAAGGCTCCTTTCGTGGATCTTTCAAGTTCTCCACTTACATCCTTTTATGTAAACTTCTGCAGCGCTTTATCAAATACCTCAAAGAATTAAAAAAAACATGTTAAAACTACAACTCTAACGCTAAGCACCTGTTTTCTATCTCCTCATTGTATATATTCTTAAAAAATTTACAAAGAATACCAATAGTTTTTACTCCCTATCATTATGTTGCTTATTACTTTTCTTTATTTTTATTGAATAAAAAAAGAAAAATAACTATGAAACAAAAACGCTTTACCACCTTTCTTAAAAGTACACACGAATTTGTTACAATATTCATAGAATTAGAAGTGCATGAACATTTTAAAGTTTATTTGTTCTCTGTTCATTGTATTTAATAATTCAACTACTTCCACTTCTACAAGCACAAAACGAGTGTTCATATTTGTGTTATCTTTACATGCAATTAATTTAACATTTTCAACGCATTCTACCAATTTTTTTACGATTTATATGATTTTCGTTAAAATGAAAGAGTCTAGCAGCTTCTTTACTGGCTGTAATATGCTGGCGCTATCAAACACTTCTACCACTTTTATGAAGTAACAATATTCAGTGCATTTTATGTATTTAATGATTTTTCATTTATACCATTTCACTTCTTTAGTTATGAATCAAAAACTTTTTTTGTTTTATTTTAAAAGTGATTCTATAGTAATGAACAAAAGTTTTACGTTTAAAATTATTTAGAAAATGATTGTTAAACTTCTAAATAATTTTGTTGAAATGGACAATAATGTTCAACAATGTTAAAGTAAATTAATTATGTGTTTAGCTTTTTTCAGTTTTTAATTGTTATTACTATGAGAATGTTGTTAAAGGTAACAGAACAAAAGTGTTTACACCTAATAAAGGTTTTATTTATTTTCATAATGAAAATTTATTAAATATTAAATGAGTTGAAGTATTTAATTATTCAGAGAGCTTTTTTTCTTAATTTTTAATTAATTATTTAATTAGATAAATTTGTGTTTAAATGTGTAATTGAGTCAATTAAAATAATTTTAAATATGTAAGTTTATTTATATCAACATAAAAATTATTAAAGTATCAAATAATTTTTTAGGACTGTTCATAGATAAAAGTATTCATAAGGCACATTGAAATAAATCACAAATCTTGTTGGAAAAAATAACGGAAAAAATAGCTGGCTACTTTACGTCTGATCATTTAACAAGTTTTTCAACTGATATTCAAATCTTTTAAAACCCTTCACCACAAAAAAAGTGGAAGGTGGGTAAATATAGGTTTTTCATTCTGTTTGTAATTTCTACAAGATCTATTTCCGACCTTTATGAATCTTTATGCACATCGAAATTGGTTGAGCGATGTCCTTTTGTCAGTCCGTGTAAGTGTTGAAATCAACATCGATCGGATATAATTTCAAGCTATAGGAAATAAGCAAGATTGGTCTATGCCCATCGAAGCAGTGGGCTAAACACCACGCCTACGTCTAGTTTTAGATATGATTTAAAACAAAAAAAGTAATTAAAAAAAAGGAAATAAATAAATGGAGCGAGAGAGGATAAAAAACAAACATTAAGCGAAAAAACTGGAGGTAGCCCATTTTTCCCGAGTTATGGGCCTCTGAAGTTTAAAAAGTTTTTGGAATATTATTTAAAGAATCTTTCAGGTAATACAAAAATTTACAAAAAATTTTTAATAAGTGCAATTTTTTGTAAAATTATATATCGTTTTTTCTAACCTTGATTTAAACCGTGGATATTATAAATGAACTAAAATTTTACTTTTCGGATTAAGTTTAATTTTGCAAAAAAAAAAAAAAAAACAAGAACAGTAAGACACTCGCAGAAGGAAGCGCAGCATTTTCTGGATTGCTACATCCTTCCCCAGCATTCTTCGTATCTATCTACCATAGGTTATGTTCATCGTAAGAATACGAGGAATATTAATATCGATATTAATTTGGTTAGACGAAGTCGACACACAAACTAAAATATTTCTTCACTGTTCTCTCCTTGTAACTTGTGTTGTAAATGTGTTTTTGCTATTGTCTCGACCATCGGTTGATCGCGAAAGCAAATTTTTATTGTTAGTCATTCTTTCTTGTTTAATCGCAACATTATAGATGCTGTTCTGGTATCATATTGACTGTTGTTAGGTTAAGTATGAATGTATAAAGGCTGTGCCTTGCGTAGTTTTTAATTATTTTATAGTTCTTAAGTTTGTTTCATATTTTTTAATTCATTGTCCTCCCAATATTTGTCCTTTTTATTCAAGTTACTTCACTTAACTATATTAACATACATGGTGATGGATATATAAGATTCGGCATAGGACTCTTATCTGTTTTAGCTCGGATTAGGGAAAACGAGCTTTAAAGTTGGTTGTTGTCAACTAGTGCAATCAGATTGAAAAAAGCGTATTTTTGTTTAACTTTTCCTTTAAAAAGCTCACAGTAAATTCAATTTATTAATTTTTTTTATTATTATTTAGCTCTAGTTCAAAGATATAAGTATATAACAATTTTCTTTTAATTATTTGCATTGTCAGTATTACTTTTTTTCATTAAGAAGTTTAAAAAGTGCAAAATATTTCAATTTTTAATAGGGATACAATTTTTTAATTCGGACCGTTCAGGTGTAAAATTATATTTGGATTAATATTTCAAGCGTTTAATTTAAGAAAAAATTAAAATAACTTGCGCCTTTTTGCGACCGCCATAAGTTTTTTTTACTAAAGAATGGCTAAAAACTACCAAAATGCATTGCAAAGAAGCCTTAAGGTGCGGTTGGATTAGTCAAATATATGACCAAAAAAGCGTAACCACTATTTTAACAAATGTTTATTCAATCATTCCAGGCACGTATTATTACCAATGACGATTTAAAATATAAAAAATGAGAAATCTTAACTTTTATATTGAGTAGGATCATATATTTTTTTATTTAGCATTTCAAAAGAAGAAAAATGTTTTTCCATTATTTAGTAGTTACGTTTTTGACTAATCTGACTGTACCTTTATTGACATTAATAATGATTAGATATGGTGTATGGAAAACAAGTTAAAAGAAGCTAAAAAAAATATTCAATAAGGATCTTAAACATAGTGTGGTTGCTTGTAGACAAATGACGGTATTGCCACTATTTTAATTCTTTAGAAAGTTCAGAGAGCTCTAGAGTGAATAAAGAATTAATTTAACGGTTTCACATTATTTTGGAAACCTTAGGAAAATGTTAAGAAGGTGTAGAGGATACTGAAGAAGATTATTTTAAAGTTTTATTGTTGTCACGCAAAATTTATACTTAAATAAATACCTGTAGTATATTATGCCAGTTAACGTCCATAAAATCCGTTTTTGTTGCATTCTTCCTAGAGAAGAGCTGTAAGTAAATGTTCAAAAGACAATAAATAAGAAATAAGGACACGAGAAAACTTAGAACTAATACGGCTCCTTTAAATAGTTAATTTCGCACTCCCTTTTGAGTTCAATGTTTGATAATAAAAAAAGTTCTTTCATTATTGCCTGTTGATGCTTTTGAGGAGAAAGTATCATTTAGAAATGTACAAGTGAATTAAAATTGAAAGCTCTATATAAATTTATGTTTTATTATCTGTATTATCAGATATATTTTATAAATCTCTTGATTTGCGATCTACTACACTGAGCAAAGTGAAGTAGCAATAACAACCTAAAGAAAGTTTTAAACATTTTGATTTTCATGTAGGGCCGTTAAATAAGAAAATATCGGTTTTTCGTATTTATGTTTTAAGATAGAAATAAAAATAAAGACTGCTATCTTATATTTTATTAAGTTTTGATTTTCACTGTTTCTGCTTCGTCTTCAGTTTTGAGTTCATTTTACCTTGATGTTAAATTTATTATAATTTTTTTATGTTATTTTTCTCATTTACTCCATCAGTTATAAGGTTATCGCACTTTGTGTATATTTGTATGAGTGTGTGTAAGTCCATTTAATTTTATTTTGGGAGTATCACGTTCATCACGTTTTTACTATGGCACGCTTATGATTTCAGGGATTCAATTATAATTTAACAGGTGTAGAAGTTTTTATATATTTATCTGTGTGTGCTTAAACAACTTAAAACGTTAAATAGTTTTTTTTTAAGTTTAAGTTTAATGTTGATACTTATTAAAAATCATAAAAAAGCAATTTATTACTATGTATCTGCGATAACGAAAACAAAAGTCATATTTCAATAAATATGAAATTTATGAAAGAAAATAACTTTTAATTAAAGTGAAGAGAAATATTTATGGTTTGAAGAGCTTTTTATTTAAAATTTTATTATTTAAATATTTCATTATAAAATCAGCTTAAGCAAATAATACCGTTGTTTGCCGTGCTTCTATTCTATTCAGTTTAATTAGTATCCCCTGGCTAAAAGTTGAAGTAACCCTTTTATAGAAATATTACAATTAGAAATTAAATTTGATGCAATTATTATTTTTGTTTTTTACTTTTTGTAGAGGTAACTTGCATTAATAATGACCAAGCCCTCTATTTTAAATCCACTGAGACCAAATAAATAACATCAACCTCATTATCTTGTTCATCAAGGGTATTATATTTTTATTCACAATAATTTTTTTTGTGTAAGAAATTAAAATGAACATGCAAACTAGAAGAGCAGCATATCCGTAAGGTATTTTAGCAATAATGAACCATAAATTAATATGTTGGTTACTCTCCTTTAGCCACTCATCAACACAGCAGAATATAATTAAATGAATATGTACACACTGCGCGGCACGCAATATGTTAAAGTATATTTGCAATAATATTTTTACTAAATAAAAAAACTTCTCATCTTTTCTTCTCCCCCCGCATTAGCAGTCTGTTAATTATGGCATGAAAAGAAAAACAAAAAATGTAATTAAATTTTCATAGAAACCACAAAACCGAATGCAACGGTTTGAAGCCATGAACAAAAAGGATTTTGAAGGAAAAAGTATTCAGTTAACATCATTTTAATAGCGCAACATATATTTGATAATGTTTAAATAATATTGTGTACAACCCACTGTAAAATAAGGTTTTAAGCAAAATTGGTTTTCAAAAGCAAAATCAACTTTGAAAATTTTTTTCCAAAGGATTCTGTTATGTGTAAAATGAATACTTTTGTTATACTTATGACTAATGAAAAAAATTTTACTTGTTAAATGAAGAAGGTGTACAAACTTTATATTGGATAGCCAAGTAAGCGATAAGAATAAATAGTGTAATTCCAAAATTATTTGTTCTTTGTTTAACAGCACTCACCTTTGTTGGTTGAAAAGGTAAATAAAACAATGCTAATTCGAATGATTTGGGGCTTACTTTAGCCAAAAGTGTGATTAGTCCCTTAAAAAAAGAAGTTTGGCTTCATATTGAAATAAATTAAAATTTTTATTTATTTTAATGTGAATCAAACTGAATAGTCTTAAAAGGGCCTGGTGGGTAAGGCGGTGAAATTTGCGGAGGAAGACCATATAGTGGTTTAAATGACTGCACTCTTTGGAGGCTCATGTTTTGCTAAGCTAGGCACCTAGTTGTGCGAATGATGGCAAAATTACTGAACATTATTATGTTGATGGCTGGGCAAAATTGATAAAATACATGTTTAGAAAACAGTATAATAACAAAAAAAAAAAAAAAAATAATATGAAAAAGGAAAAACTTTAACAAAAGGTACAGACAATACGATATACATAACCATACCATATAGAAAGCATAATACCAGAAAATACTTCATCAAGAAAACCATCAAAATTAAAATATACAATAACTAATAGCTTTATTTGTTTTCAGATGGGCATTTTATTAGGTTAATAATTATTTCAATTACTTATTTAATAATTTTCAATGAAACATATAATTGGTTTAATTAATTATTTATTAAAAAATTAGTGTTTATAATTCATTCAATTAAAATTTTGTTTGAATTTTATTCTTATATTTGCAAAAATTGCTTTCTGTGTAGCACGTGATAACTAGTTCTTGTGTAATATATAAAGTATAGTGAGAGGTTTGCTAAGAAGTTTTGAATGCTACACTTGACTGCAGCACGTTTAAATTCCGGTAAGCAACCGGTTACAGTGCTTAGTTAGAAAAATGAGAAGATCTTTGCCAATTAGTAAAAAATATTCCGATTTTTATTTAAAACTTACTTATTTTTAACTCTAATTCTTTCAACATGTTCTTTTTTTATGATCTACATTATTATTTTTCAATCATTTGCAGTTCTTTGTCTGTGATCATAACTCTCTATGTAAGCTAATTTAAATGTTTAACGAGTTAATGTAATCGAATCCCCTTTACGTTACAATATGTAGGTTACTTCAAGTTATTGTTTATTTTATTGGGCAAAGTAACAAATGTGTTCTAGATGCAATTTTATATTATTGGGTTGTTGGATAATGTGACCCACACACTACACTTAAAACCACAAGTTCTTCACAACTATATTATCCTAATTATGCTAGAGTGATAGTACCATTGGCTATGTACTTCCAAAGTAAAATCTTTATTAAAAAGTTTAAAATGATTTTGCCTACAGAGGATGAGTATCCAATTTTGAAAAAATAACTAAGCGTTAATTAAAAGAACTTGAGTAATATTTTTTATTTTATAATACATAATTAACTCAGCTCTGTTGAACAACACAATACGTCTTACAACTGCAATTTCCATTTGTTGAAGAGCAAAAAGGTCTAACTAGATTCTAATATGAAAACATCTGGCAGCTCCTTTTATTATTTACTATTATTATTTTACGTGAGGGTATAATCCAAACAAATATTTTGCTGGTGTCATACCTTTCGGTGAAGACCGTCGTCACTGGCTGTTTATTTGATACGAGTGGCGAGCGCTTTCGATGTAAAGACATCATTTTCAAGCCGCGTTTTGATTAGTACTGGTTAGATAGTGTAAGGTGTTTGTTGCATAGATAGTGGTGGGTTCAGGTAGTTTTGTTGGTTAGAATGGTGTGTAGTTAAATGGTATTATACAGGTAGATTGCCTGATATCTGTCATGTTTATTGAAGTTATATAATTTTAATATTTCAGTCTTTTATTATTGGGTAGGTAAGTGTGACCATCTGTGGGTGTTTTGCGTTTGTAAATTTGTTTTAATAGTTTTAATGGTGTAAAAATTGTGTCGGAGGTTGTATTTACCTGTTCGTTAATAATATCTCCGTTAAACGTTCCTGTTTTGTATATTTCCATGTTTTCAAGAATGTCGAGTCTTCGTCCTTTTTTACTAGGATGTATTAACGTCAAACATTCATCTATTTCCCTCGGCTCGTGTTCATGTGTGTTAAGGTGTATTGCGAAGTTAGAGTCTTCTCTTTTCCGTTTATATGATCGTATGTGTTCTGTGAACCTTGTTTTAAATGTTCGTCCAGTCTGTCCTATGTATGTATGGTTGCAGGTGCAAGTAAGTCTGTATACTCCGCTGGTGTTAAATTTATCGGTTATTTCTATTCATGTCTTGAGATTGTTTTATAGAGTGTTGCTCGTCTTTAGTGCTGTCTGTAAGCCTTCTTTCTGAAAAAGGTTAGTTAATCTATATATTTCTGGTCCTGCGTAAGTAAAAATGTGTCGTCGTGTTGTATCGATTGTCTTCTTGTTTTCTTTCTTCTTGTTTTTAGTGTTGTATTGTCTAATTAGTTTATCGATAGTTGTGCAGTTGTAACCGTTATTTTAGTTGCAATTATGTTATTGCAACAATAGTTAAAACTGTGTTGTTTGTTTGCATGGAGACTGATTTCTGTTATTTTTTTACTTCATAAAGAATACTTAGGCATTGCTTCTACTTCAGTAGCAGTATGGCATTTTAATATGTGTAATTGGAATTATTTCGAGTTTAGTAAACATAATTTCGATCCTTTTTATAGAAAATAACCATAAACACACATACTTAAACAGAGAATATTTACATACTTTTACTTGTCGTATTCTCACAGCTTTTGAAATAAGTTTATGCAGCCATTGTATTGGGCTTGTAATTTTTTGTACTTCTTGTATTTATATTTTCATGTAACTAAAAGTAAATTTATATTAGAATCTTCAAGTGTTTAGATTTTGACAACTTTTTGATTTGTATGCGTATTTACATCTCCTTCCAAAATGGGTTCTTTTGTTAATAACTTTTTTGAATTTTTTACTCGTATTATTACACTTTACAAACTTTTAGACATTTGAAGAGTTTAGATTATTGAGAAAGCAAAACGAAAAAATAGCAATAGCAACTGTAAAAGGTACTTACGTCTATCACTTTGGAATGCCATTCTTAGTCTGTCAGAAAAAATTGTTTATGTTGCTTTTACGCTTTTCTGACACATCGTATTCAGCACTTTAACATATTGCTTTTCAATTTCCCCTAAAATCTATGTGAAGTTTGAGCAGCATGTAAGAGATTTATAAATATGGATGGATGATATGGAAATCGACAAGTGTACTCTGTTCAATGATTTTTATGGTATGTTTTTCATATTCAAATAAATTCTTTTTAACAAGAAAACAAAAAAGAAACCAAATGTTAAAATTAAATGTATTGGCATGTGTTGCAACATTTTGTTCTTGTGTCTTAGTATTCAAAATTGTCATGTCTTCCTGTATATTTCATAAATTTTTATAAAAACAAAATTTCTTGGAAAACCATAAATAGTCAAGTCAGTTTCAATTTTATGTATGACTCTCATTTTTTTACTGTTCTTCATACGAACGCACAGTGGTTTAAAAATTATTTAAAAAAATAATAATTTAAAAAGTAAGTAAGGGATATTTAAAAAAATAGATCTTATATTCTCTGCCCCTTATTTGCGGCCAATCCTATGTGCAACACTTAGTGGATTGTGGAGTCGTAGGTAACCTCCTAAAATAATAATTTGCTTTACTAGAAACGGATTTTAATTTAAATAAAATCAGATTTTGAGATAAAATATGGGATAATTGGCTTCAATATTTTTTTCTAATTCAGGTTTATTTCGGCAATTAGAAAATTGGTGCAAGAATCATAGTTTCAGCTGGGAGTATTTTTAGACGAATAATGAGGAATTGGGCAGCCTTTGGTGTGAGCAGAAATGGAAATGTGGTTTCATATCACTAATAACATTAGCATGCTCGAGAAAAATACTCCTCCTTGCCGCATTAAAAAAACGTTGGTCAGGCATCACTCTTCTATAACTAACTAGTTTTCCATCTCCAGCATGTAAAAAGTTTTTCTACATAATTTTTTAAAAGTGGCAACACCAATAACATGATAGTTTTGACATTTGGGTTATTTACGCATTCTTAGAAGATGCATAGGCAATTGTTACAATGAATTTAGAATTGTATTAAAATAAAAAAAATCAATTATTAAAATTCATTCAGGAAAAATCCGCTAGTTTTTCTGAAAAATTATTTTCTCAGACGAAGCCCTTTTTCACTTACCAGGGTATGCCAACAAGCAAATTTGCCGCATTTGGGTTTCTAAAAATCATAGAGGGATTATTAAGAAGCCTTTGCATACTCAACGCTTAACGTGTAACTTTTTGCTGCGCTATGTGGTCTAGAAGCGTAATTGGGCCATTTTTTTGATGTTGCCCAAAATTGACTAAAAATTCTGATGAAAGAATTGACATCTGTCATAAATGCCAAACATTTCTCTTTGTAATACAACAAAAATGTTAATCATCTTTAAAATTATTTGTTTTATTTATTTATTTTTTGTTAAACAAAGTTCTTGTTGAAAAACTCGATAGTTCCTGGTATGTAGCTTGTGAAACATTTCTCACTTTAGATCTTTGTGTTCGGCAGCTACCTTCGTCAAGGTGGTAAAATAATTAAGTCAAAATCAATATTCCGTCTGCTTGTTGTCGTGCGTTTTGTAGAGACGATTTATTTTTTCGAAGAACAGCATTCTGTCTGCAGTGATAATGATTGGTCAGGAAATTTTACAGAAACCTTAAGTTTAACAGAAATTAAATTAAAATATAACTAAAGTTTCTCCATAAAAAATCAATATACCTGAGGCATTTAAGACCCAAGAATCGAGAATAGATTTTATATTTAATAAATCATTTTTAGAAATATTTTTTGAAATGTTTGATATTAGTGTAGATGGTAATCGATATAGAATACAAAACACCTATTTTGGAATTTTTGTCTGTCTCTATTTGCATCAATTTAAAACTGCTGAATATATTTGAATAAAATCTTGTAAGGATATCCCTTCGCTCAAATATAGTCATTTCGTACAGAACGTTAAGGTTCAAATGTAAAAGCACCCAATTTTACCGGTATAATTGTACCAGAACAGTTGTCAGTACATTATATTTTTGTAGATGAAAATTTTTTAACACTGTTTAGAAAATTCTACGAATCATGTTTAAAAACGCATTTTTCTATATTTGAATTTTAAGAAAATTAGAAATAATACAAAGTGGACAAAATCGTGTGCTTTGTTAGTCAGATATAAATAATAGTTTTTAATAATAAATATTTCGTGAAAACATTTTATCATATTATTATTTATTTAAGTTCGAATTTCTACGTCTACCAAGGTACTGCAGTGATCTTTTGTATGAATCTATTTTGCCGCCTTTGTGCTTTTTAACTTTAAGTAGAGGCAGTAGTCTTCCATTACTGAATACCGCAGCATCACTAGTTATAAAGTATAGAGTTTGAACCGATGAGTTTCTGTGTATTTTACTTCAGAATTTCGAGATATTATACAGTAACTTATTCGCAGGTGAGCGCATCTTCATATTCAAAGTAAATATTTTCTGTGTGTATTTTTCATCATTTATCTGTATTGTTCGTTTTTATTTTTTTTTTCAAGCCACTATGTGCTCTTGTTAATATCTTACTTATATTTGAGTACCTTCATGAATGCTTAGAAAAACTGTGTCTGCTGCAAATGTCGGTGGATGGACACTTTCAAGGAAGTAGTTGTGGAACAGTTTGCGAATTACATGATTCGAAAAATCCAGCTTGAGTCGGCTGAGGCGAATATAGAAAGTCTTTTTCTTTTATTATGAATATACGGCCACTTAAAGAGCTCCCATGCAACAGCTTATAAAAAATTTGAGTTCTTTGATTTGAATAACAAGACTTAATCCATACCTTGACCTCAAAGTGTTTTCTTAAACCCTTCACCACAAAAAGTGAAAAAATGGTATATCTTAGTTGGTCATTGCCTTTGTAATTTCTACAATATCCATTTCTGACCCCATAAAATATATAGATATTCTATGTCAAAGTCGATTAAGTGATGTGCGGCTGTCGTTCCCTATATTATTTGTTAAAATAAACTTTGCCAAGGCACTAGATGAGCCAGAGAAAATTCGAATACGTCAATCGATCAGACATATGTAGTTTCAAAAAAGCTGCTATTAAGTATCAGCAAGATCGGTCGATGGCCTTTAAGGCAGCGGCAAAACACCACTTCTGCCCTATATTTTTCCATCTCATTTGGAACAATAAAGAAACTCCAACAAAAAAAAAAAAAAAAAACAAAAAAAAAATAGAAACAAACACATATATAGGGAATTAAAAAATAAGGAAAACGCTTCAAGTGAAAAAATTTTCGTTCGTCCACAGTTTCCTCTTTGTGGTCTACAGAACTTTTGATAGAAAAGTATGATTGTGCGTCATATTTCTTAAAATATCAATATGGGAATCATTTGACAGCTGCTGAAGAGATCTTTCAGAAAATACAAATATTTTGTAAAAATGCTTAACCCATTGAGAGCCGATGACATTTTTATGTATATTTTTTTAAAAATATTTTAATGTTTTAATTCTTTTACACCTTATTATTTGTTTTTTTTTTATTGGAGTTACATCACTAAACTAGAATTACATACATGGTAAAGGGTATTCATAGCCGAATACAGCACTCTTACTTGTTTACTGCATTTTTAAATCTCTATATTCGTTTTTTAGCTCCTTATTATCTTCTGACTTTGGATTTATTATTAGAAATACATCCTTTCTCGCTCACACCAGGGTTCTGTTTATTTTGAACAGTTTCTCGAATAGTTTTTAATGTTTGATAAACTTTTAATTTGTGTATCATAAGATTCAATATTAAGGTGATTGTTTCCTTCTTATTCTATCACGGTAAAAATAAAAAAATTATTATTATTATTTTGAGAGTCACCTGTGTCAGTATCATTAGCTTTAGGCTTGTTAAAAAGAGTTGTGTCAAATACCGCAGACTTCACTAACTCTTACTTTTTTTCTTAAGTCTCAGAATTAATGGATTTAGAAATTTGATTAGATATTGTAACACAAGCAATTTGCCATTTACATGACTACTACATATTTTACTTGTAATTCATATGCATAAGTTAATTTTGATTGTTAATACTTCTATAGTGTATTCCATAACTGATTACAATAGATTAATAAGAAGTGAGTTGACAGATTTAAATTAATTATGCATAAATTCTGCAATAACTATATGCCAGCAATAATCATGCTTCTAATTAACAGCTCCTTCATTGTACGTTGCATTAAAAGTATGTCTTATAACCCAAAATCATAAAGCTCAAACGAAACTAGGGGCATTTAATATACGTGTGTATATGTGTGGGTTTGTATCTATTCATACTTTGGCAACTTTAACTGAAGTGTAGATGTATTTTAAAAAGTTGTTAAACTTTTAATACTTTAACCACAAATATGAGCAATAGTCATTCAAATTATTATGATTGTTGGCACTAGTTTTATTTCCTTTTAAGTCAACATACAAACTCAGTTATGTTCTCATTCTTTTTCTATCCTCTTTATCCTTATTATTATTTTATTTTAGTTAAAAATAATTCAACTTTTTTAGTTTTTATTTAAAGAAAGTTAATATCAGAATGTGTGCCTGTGAAAATATTTTATATTTATGTATCAGGGTTTTCAGGTCGTTTAGAATTGCACTAAACTCAAAATTTACTGATAATAACTGATAATTATTTAATTATATTATATTATATTATATGTTTAATTGGAAAAGAAGAAAACAATTTTCTAACTAAATAAGTAATTGAATCAATTATTAGTTTAATAAATTTCAATCTGAAATAAAAATGTTAATGAGATGAAAAAACTTTTCCTTTTGTATAAATTTTATTTTCCTGATGAGATATTTTCTGGTATTGTGCTTTTGTGCTTCCTAAATCGTAGTGTTATGCAATTTTTTATATCATTGAGCTTAAACGTTTTAATCTGTATTCAATATCTTGATATTTAGATTTTTTAATTCTTGTTTTATTTAGGTTTTCTTCTCGAATGGCTAATACGGCATTTACACAATGCATTTTTTTTTTTTGTTGAAGCAAGAGGGGTAGCAATATTGTATTGCTTGAATTTTAAAGGGGATGTTACTGTTACTTATGTTTATTTTTAAATAACGCATATTGCTACAAAAAATTGCATCGACAAATTTCATAGTGTAGATCTGAAACAACTTATATGTATAATTCTTTATTCTGTGTTGAGAGGTATAAAAGTCCTGACGCCGATCCTTTGGATTTTTTCTCCCAGATTGCAGTCTGCTAAACTCCACTTTTTAAGGTAATTTTTTTATTTCTGATTTCACATTTTTCAATGATAATGTGTTTCATTATCCAATGTACGAAAATGTTTGTCTTCTCTTAAAACTGAACATTGTTAGGATAATCTACAGAGAATACGAATATAATAACGTTACTGCGGAAAACTTCCTTAAATTCAATAAAATCAGGTTCTTTGTGTCTACCAGTAGGCCCATTAAATGGTTACCAAATTACACTCATATTTAAATTGCATCATATAAATACAAACCATACAATTGTTCATATTTGTTATAGATGTCAGCTGATTTGATTATTTAGATTGAACATTTTTCATTATATGTTTTACATTTTTCGCTTCTAAATTCTGTTTACGCTATTCGTCTCACTGTATTTAATGGCTTGAAAAACATGGGCTTTGATATAACAGGCATTTCAATTAATTTGGTTGATTCTGAGTCACCTTATAATTGTCGAATATAATTTTTTAAATAAAATAACTGGTCATAGCAGAAGGTACACAAAACTTTTTATAACATGAAAAATAAATAAAATGAAATTTATTTAACTAAATCTTATCTAACTGGTTAAGACTCTTATATAGTAAGCTGCAGAGCTTGAAACTCACTGCAGTCGTGGCATAGTATACAGCAAATCGAAAATTCACAGCCTTGAAGATGACAGTAAAAAACCCAGTGTGTAAGTTTAAAAGAGCTCTGCTAGTTAGGCTGCATTGTTTTGTAAACTGGGCGCAGAAAACTTTAGTCAAGTGCATGCATTGGTTAAGGCGCATGTTTGAGAAACATGAGATGAGAATTTATCCAAGGCTATAGATCACAAAAAATATAATTGTTCTGCCTAAATCATAGATGGAAACTTTGAATTACTTGTAATAGATAAATTTTAATGCAATTACACTTTTCTGCAGAAAAATCTTTCCATAAATAAAAATAAGAGAATAATGGAGGTTTTAACGCAATTTGCTTTTAGTTTATTTTTCTAACGCGTAGGGATTTTTAAAAATAGTGTGGTGTAGCAATGTTACCAATCGCACTTTTTAATGTGCTTTACAAATAGCTTTCCGTTTTTTATTACGTTCAAAATATTTTACACAGTTATGACAAATAATAAAGACGTCAAATTAGTATTTTTCATCATAACTGAAGATGAGGGATGTTGTTCAAACAAATTTTTTTTATTAGCTAAATATTTTGTTTAATTATTTTGAAGTGGTGCAAAAATAAATGTTTATAAAAAAGAAAAAAAGAAGAAAAATGTAAATTGTTTTTATGTCTTATTATATGCATAAAATATTTTTATTAGTGGAAATAATAATAACATTTAAAGACTTTAAAAGGTTGGCCACATACATCAAACTATATCAACTACTGGGCCAAGCTTTAATAATAAAGTAAAATTTTATACTCGCTAATATAACGTCTGTTTCAAACTGTTCACTAGTTTAGCCATATACAGCAAATTACATTATCTATTGTTACACCCCTTGTTTTATAATTTTAACTATTTATACTTATTATTATAACGGTCATACAAATCGACATTCTGTCTATCTTTTTAAGCGTAAATAAGTCAACTTACGTCACCCATGGGAAAATCCTTTAATTTTTAAATTTAAGAAGATGTAGCAATAAAGGTTATGTGGCAATTCTACTTGATAAAATTTAATTTCTTACTTTACAAACTTTGATAATTTTTTAATCGCAATTGTAATAACTTTTGTTTACAAAAATTTGGTAAAAAAATAATATAGTTTAGTAGTAAATTCATTTTTGTTCAGTCAATTTAGTTTTTAAAATAAAAAAAAACTTTTTTTTATAAACATAAATTGTGTTTCTTTATTTATGTGTAAATTTTAGCCATCTGTTTAAAATTTTACACCTGTTTGGCCATATAAATCAAATAAAATGAGCTATTGAGACTTCCTTCTATTTATAATTTTGAATATTTATACTGGCTATTACAACGGTCATAGTAATTAACATTCTGTCGAGTTTTCAATAGTTAAGCGTTAATGGTTTAAAAGAAAGGCTCATATTGGTCAAAATAAGTCACTTATGGGGACACCTAATAATTTTGATTTAATTCTTGTATTAATTCTCGCAATTGGGAGCTAGAGCAATAAGCAATTTTGTTAAAATTTTAAAATTGTAACTTTTACGGTTTATAATAGACTTAAATACACACTCTTTATTTAAAAACAATTTAAAACGGGACCAATCAAAATCTTGCAGACACTCATGATATTTTACTTAGTATCCTCTGTTTTTTTTTTATCGAAATCTCTTATATTGATCTGGATTATGATTAAATTTTATAAAGTTGCTACTTCAAAATATGCCACGCCTCTGTTTTTCCACAATCTATTTTATTTTAACTGAGACTTTAAAATATTTTTTGCTTCATTGTGCAAATGTCAAGTGAAAGATTCTAAAGGCCCTTCTGTTTAACCGTATTTTAATATAAAAATCTGGATTGTCTGCAAACCCTTTAATGTGTGTACATATGTACAATTATACATATGCATATCTGTAGATATGTATGTATGTGTGTGTTGATGCTTTTTATGAATTAAGCATTTTGTGTTTAATTTCGTAAATATTTCCTTTCTTTAGCATAAAAGAGTTTGTATTTGTAAAAGAGGAAACTTAATGCTTGAATTATTATTTGAGGTTTTTAGTTGTTTGTTTTCTATTTGTGAACAATTGTTCAAATATGTGCTTCCTGCACACGTTATGCTCATTTAAGTGGAAAAAACTTTCAAAATTTCTAATGTTATAACTTATTTTTTTTTCAATTTAAAACTTTTAAAAGCAAAGAAGTGGCTTAGAAAAACGTTTGTATGTAAGCTTGCAGTAACGTTAGTTTTTATTATAATAATTTAATTGAAAATTCAGCCGCCTTCAATAAGATTAAATTTTATTTTACCGCAGTTGGGTATTTGTATATTAAATCATAAATATTTTAAGTGTTTTAAATATAGCTGAA